>WMED01000081.1:11019-42001 GCA_019650415.1 Pipa parva
GGGGTTAGGGAGACCATAGACATGGTATATTTAGTTGGGGTTGGGGAGACCATAGACATGGTATATTTAGTTGGGGTTAGGGAGACCATAGACATGGTATATTTAGTTGGGGTTGGGGAGACCATAGACATGATATATTTATTTGGGGAGGGGAGACCATAGACATGGTATATTTAGTTGGGATTGGGGAGACCATAGACATGGTATATTTAGTTGGGGAGGGGAGACCATTGACATGGTATATTTAGTTGGGGAGGGGAGACCATAGACACGGTATATTTAGTTAGGAAGGGGAAGCAATAATAAATTTTATATTGAATTGAGTGGGGGCTGGGCTGTGGTGTATTTAGTTAGGGCAGGAAAACTGTTGCAGTGGTATGTTCAGATGGTAGAGTTGGATTGCTGTGGTATATTGGCAGTTCAGAATATGCTCAGGAATTTGTAATGCTGTACTATAAACACCATCCTTTTTATAGCTATGTAATATGAAATTGTCAGTAACAATAAATAAGGTATACTCTTAACATTTATTCTAAATGCTAACATCATCACTTCATAAGTCATTTTTAGTGTGTGAGTGACTACTAGTACTGTATTAAAACTAAAAAAACACGCTTTTTTCATTTTCTTTGTTACTTTACCTTTAACAGTGCTACAGAGCTTCCATGTTGATAATGCTGTTGACAATCTGCATGGAATATACTGTATATAAAAATGTAAAACAGATCACCATAATGCTTTGTATTCTGTCAGAGCAGATACATATGAGATTGAATAATACCTCCAGTCCACAGACTTTGCAGTGTTCCAGAAATAAAGAATCAAGCCAATCTTCAATCCAAAATCATCAATGGCTTGTTTTAATCCTTCCACAATGAGGTTCAGCTTTCTGTCGATTTGTTTCCCAACATGGCAGCTATTAATGGCAGACTCCACTTTTTTTGGACCAGTTTGTAAGCAAAAGAAGGTGTAACAAACTATCTTTGGATTAAAGTTAATGGTTTGAACTTTCAGGCTTTAGCAATGGAACATTGTAAGTACAGGGCTTGAGAGACAAATTGGAAAGTCATATAATTCAAAACCCACAAATAAAAAGGAGATCAGTTACCACAGTTGTTAGTTAGATTATGACCGTCTGGAACATTCTGAAATCAGACTTAATTTTATATTTTATTTCAACTATAATTGTTGGTAAATTTCACATATTACATTTTTGGACCTGTGTTTATTAAATAAAAGAAAATGGCCGAACGATTTTTCCTAGGCTGTTTTTTACATAGTAATATATATTTGTAAAAAAAGACGAAACTGAAGTGGTTCCTCTAAATTCCTACTCTCTAAATGGTGCTGTAAGGAAATCATTTGAGAAAAAATTCAGTACAGATAAGGAAGTTTGCTAAAGTGGTTACAAGTTCCTAACTTTGGCAACTAAAAGGCCGCTAACACTGAGTAAAATACTATTTTGATTAGTATGGCAATTATTCCTATAAAGTATTTGTACATCTTAGAAGTTTATTTATTTTTGTTATTCTTTTCTTCTTATTACTGATTTGCAGGAATCTTTTTTTTGTGTGTGTTTTCTGCGATATGCCAATAATTGAAATTCCAAACCAAATAGGATTTTTTTTTCTGCTGTTAATGAGCCTTTAATATTATTCACTATTATTTAAACTATGAAACTTCTCCCTTTTTTTGTCTTTTTTAGACATTGGTAGAGAGCTTCATAACTTTTTGTTGCTTGGGGCGAAATGTGCTAAAATTGAAAAGGTCAATTTTGACCTTTTTGATTTTATTCGATTGAAAAACGGCTTTTATTCGATTGAAAAACGATTGAAAAAAGTACTAAATGTAAAGTACTGTACCTTGCCTACTTTATGATTGAAAAAAATTATCAAAGTCGAATAGAAACAAAAGGTTGAAAAGATCTTTTTGACTTTAGTAAATTTCACCCTTGGGGGGAATTCACCATAGTGCGAAGTGAGGTCCGGATCCTTCGCCTCACTTCGCACAGACTGTTATGTGCTCGCTGATGTATCAGCGAACGTTTTAAAGGGATTCCAGTCTCGGCGAGACCAAAAGAGTCGCTTTGCCGAGACTGGAATCCCTTTAAAGCATTCGCTGATGTCCTGCACGCGAACACACACATAACAGTGTGTGCGAAGTGAGGCGAAGGATCCGGACCTCACTTCGCACTATGGCGAATTCCCCCCTTGATGCCAGGTGAGGGTAGACAGAGTAAGGAATCCTGGTATGCATGATAACGCTGTTGCCAAAATACTGACACCCATGCAGAAAGCAATTTTTTATAAACATAGTCACTGTATGTTGATATCACAGAAGTTTTGTCTTTGATTCAGACAATAGAGCACAGGTTTGAATAATAATCAAAATATCCATTGAAAGACTATTGACTTCTTATACTTATAAAGGAGACTAAAGTAGAATATGAAGGTCTGTTGAGGTTGATGAGGTTCTTTGAGTTTATCCAGACATTTCTCTGAGTTTATTTACTTATTCCATTCTCATTATAACACACAGAGCAACACAAAACAGAATAATTAGTCATTTTCTCTACAGTAATCTAGCTAATTACTATTTTGAACTACTTCTTAAACGTGCCAATCAGTTTTCTCCGGTGATTTTAAGGATGCATAAAGTGTTTGATAATCATAAATTCTTTTTCTTGGACCTTCTTATTTGCAATTTTTCCTGCTTTTCTTCTTTATTTTAATGAAAGACAAATGCAGTTCAAATTAACCACAGGGAAAATATTAATTTAATATGCCAGGCTCTTCAAACTAATTGTACACCATCTATTCAGAAGTACATGTAATCTATTTATGCATCCCTCCATCAGAGGATATTAGAAAATTGCATCTTTATCAGAGGTTATAGGATACTGTGAAATGTATATGCAAGTGCAGCAAAGGCAATTACATATCTACTGGTCATTAAATATGCATATTTAAAGTTGATATGTGATCATGGAAATAGCAAATTTATGGTCAAGCCCCTGCTATGGCCTAAGGGTACTAGAAATTAAGCATTTATGGGTTAGAACCATCTAATATGAAAGTGCGTACATGATTCACTCTTACCTACAGTCAAAGCAGCTCATGGTTCAGTCTCGCCTACATCAATGGATAATTATTAGTAGCTAGGAGATATTTGCATAATAGTCTCTACTGTTTTTAATGTATACCAATGCCTGTTTATTTTTGTGGACATTTGTTCTATGGACCATAGTGTAAAATGTTAGTTTGTATTTCCTAATGCCAATGTGCATTGCTAGCAGTAACATAGTTGTTTTATGCTTTCTAAATACAATGAGTAAGATTTAAATTGGCAAGACTATATAGTATGCTTACTACATTGCTTCTTTAAAACCAGGACAATACATTCACATTCTGCTTGGCCAATTATTTCTAAACAAATCATGCATAAAGGTGAATTCAATAAAAGTGTTAAGAGGGGGCCTGGGTGCATTTCTTTATTGTAGGAATATTACAAATTTTTGGTACATGATAACGAGGCGGACTCAGGAAATTATTCTGATTGTCATATTAACAGTATGGAAGGTTTTTTTTCTGCCCTAATATGAGGATAATTGACTTGCCTTGTGGGATTTTTGCCTTTCTCTGGATCAACATTGCAGGATACTAAAACATAGGGTGAACTGGATGGACTCATGCCTTTTTTTGGCATTACAAACTATGTAAGTATCATGCATCTCAGCTGATTATAGCAATCTATCCATCATAAGGAGATTTGTTGTGTTTAAATGAATGAGAAAGCAAACACAATATCACCCTGTCCCTCCTTGGCCACAAATGTTCTTACAACAGTAAGATTTTATGGGTAAGTCCTTCTGTAATTTGTAGAGTCTATGTTTACCTTATGTTTATGAATTACAAAGATATTTACAAGGGTAATTTCTAAGGTCACAGCTTACTATAGCAAAAAACCCTTTGGTCTTACATCCGCTTTGCAGAACAATTTCAATATCAGCTTTGAGTAACATTGAGAAACATTTCCTCCTCATCCCACAACCTTTTATATTCTTTTGGGTTTTTGCCCAAATGGCTTTAAAAAGTAATCATTTGTCATAAACAACAGCACAAATGCAGTAGTTACAGTGGATACAGCATAAGTAAAAGTCAGATACATATACTGTAGATGTTTATAACTTCCACTCAATTTTTTGTTCATTTTCCTTGGACTTCCTGTTTTGCTAGCAAAAAACAAATAAACTCAAACCTTCAAATCTTTACCATTTATTGTTTTGAGCTTCTTTGAACAGACATTTTTTTCTGCTTTAGAGTCAGAAAAAAGACAAATAACTTGATCATGGACATACTGTAAAGAACAAAAACAAAATCTAAACCCAGATTTCCCTGGTGCAGAGTTTAATGTCTTTGCCTTTGAGCTAATCCTTATATGTTTCCGTTATTAAGAAAGAGTATTAATATAGGAGAGTCCAAGAATACACAATACATTTGAACACAGTGTTGGAGTACTTATTGGCATTTTGGAATCTTTTCTGGAACTACCTTTAAATATCTTGTGCTGATAGTAGGAAGAAACTCTCTTTTCTTATTGGCTGCACAGCAGACACTCAGCTGGATTCTCTTGTTTTCCTTATTTTATTGCTTCTTTAATTAACACGGTAAGTCAAATAATGTAAATCAAGTCTTTATCAAGTATTTTATATTTTAAGTAATATTAAAATATGCTCCAGTTACTCCCACTCAGTGTTTTGCACAAAGCTGTTAGATTTCTGAGATTAATAATGAGATTTTTGTAAAGACGTCCTCCCTTATTTTTTAAGCATATGAGGCTGGCCCAACACTGATTGTTTTTATATCGTTTTTGTGCAGGGCGACCGCTTACCATCTTCAATACACAGGCCCAGATTGCCATTGGAGGGATGGACAGAGGTCGTCCATTCCAGGGCCAGCTTTCTGGTCTTTATTATAATGGTCTGAAAGTGCTCAACATGGCAGTAGAACCCAATCCTAATATAAACATCACTGGCAGTGTGCGGTTGGTGGGGGAGACTCCCTCCATCCTTGGGACAACACCAACCACATCTATGCCTCCTGAAATGTCCACAACTATTATGGAGACAACAACTACGCTGGCAACTACAACTACGAGGAGGAATCGGTCCTCCCAGGGGTCCATGGTAAAGCTCCCCCCTCTATAATTATACTCTATGTTTATGAGATCTCACCATCAAGGGTCAAAAGAGTGAACAGTTACAGCAACTAGTTACAATTTTTTATATATACATCTTTTTTTAACATTTTTAGAGAATGAAACGTTTTCTTACTTTACATGATAGAAAGTGCAAAACAGAATTTGAACCTTATTTTTCTGGTCTGTGATAATGGAACCTACATGAGTCTTTCCTTGTACATTTTCCTCAATGATTTATCAAAGAAATGGAAATATGTGCAGTCGAGAGTTAGTAAGGACTAAAGCAGGGGTCGGCAACCTGTCGCTCTTTTGATGGCCGCATCTGGCTCTTTGATTGTAAGGAGCGGTGCTCACATGCAAGCACTGCTCATTACAGTCTGCCTGCTAATTGCTGGCAAGCATTGTAGAGAGATAAAGCTCTCTCAGCACTTCCGGATTGCTAGCCAATCCGGAGCCATGACGTTAACAGCTTCCGGGTTGCTAGCTAATCTGGAGCTTCTGATGTTGCCTGGTTCCGTATTGCTGGCCAATCCAGGTGACATCATTGGCTCGAGATTCAAAAGGGCTGAGAGAGCTGCACGTATATGGCTCTCTCAGCATTAAAGGTTGCCGACCCCTGGACTAAAGGATGGCAATGTCTCTTGGTGCTGAGGGTAATTCAGACAATAACTAGTTACAATGTAACACTATGGAATGCAGTGTCTTCTACTGAAGTAGCACAGAGTAAAACAGTACTTCTCAAAGCAAAGTGACACAAAAATGTAAAGATAAAATACAGAAACAATCTTTATAATTTGCTAAAGCAAAGCAATTAATAAAATAGTGCTGATTCGTCAGAAGCATGTTAGCGGTGACTTCAAAATAGGGTAGGATAGTACTGAATGAGATCACACAGAACAGTAGCCATATTTGTTACTTGAAGGTGGAGGAATCAGTATTCATGTTGTTTGTGCTGAAAAATTCGCGCACAGAAAGATGGTATACGCTATATTTAAAGTATTATCGCAGTGTTTTCCTTTACTGGTATATATATAAACATCACTGAACTACTTTTTGTGATTAGAGATATGCAGTTTTCAAGGAATTGTCATTTAAATGAGTTTTCTGCCTTTGATATTCTGTCAGAAGCACTGTGCTTATACATTCATATGGCTGCACTCGCAAACATGATCCATGGAACTTTTTCAGAATGAAACTCTGAGTGAAAGTAAATCTATTATTTCAGAGCTAATATCTCTTTAAGATGGGTAGACAAGGAACAGTTTTCTTGGTTTTGTTGGTGAGGATGGTAGTTTACTGATATCAGAGAGTCACTTTTATAACTTACCCATCAACCCACTTATCTTATAAAAGCTTTTCAAGCTTAGTTTGAAGTAGTTTTAACCAAATTTAGGGTGAAAATGTTTTTTGATGGC
Organism: Pipa parva; assembly: GCA_019650415.1. Lineage (NCBI taxonomy): Eukaryota > Metazoa > Chordata > Amphibia > Anura > Pipidae > Pipa > Pipa parva. Next base: position 17,634 of record WMED01000081.1, read on the forward strand.
CTAATGCTGGAGAAACAGCGTTTATTTTCTTATACCGCTATCTTCTATTTAACCATGTTGAAAATCACTTTTTTATGCAGTTTTTTTACATTGAAAAGTTGATTTTAATTCTTTAACATCAGAAAAAGGCATGATAAATATCCCCTTAGTGTCAATTCTAGCCATCACTATATCCCCCATAGTGAGGGAATCATTTACAGGGAATCATGGGAGTTGTAGGCCCTTATTCACCAATGTGCGAAGTGAGCCGCGATGTGCTCGACTCACTTCGTACATTGTGTTATGCGCATACTGATGTCCTGTGCGCGGACATCAGCATGCGCATTAAAGGGATTCCCCTCCCGGCGAAGAGACTCGAGTGCTCTCGCCGGGAGGGGAATCCCTTTAATGCGCATGCTGATGTCCGCGCACAGGACATCAGTATGCGCATAACACAATGTGCGAAGTGAGTCGAGCACATCGTGGCTCACTTCACACATTGGTGAATAAGGGCCGTAGTCTTTCCTTTAAGATGCAAAAGACCGTGCTGGCTGTACTGATGAAACATGTATGGGTTAGAGCACCACAGACTAACTTTATGATCTAGCTGCTACTTTTACCGTCACGTTCTTACCCTTACTGCATGTTTCTATTTGTAGGCATTTACTGATAGATAGTTTGAAAAAGAAGTAAAAATAGAGGTATTTTATAAATATTGTTGTTTTCACTATTTATAAAGTTGCTAAGTAGAATTTTTTTGCCAAAAAGGGTTCGACTGCTTTAGGTTGGCAAAAACCCATTATTCCTTAAGGCGTTAGTCCTGCGCCACAGACAGATTTGTTTTCACATAAAAAAAGATTGTCGCTAATGATCTGAAGTGAAAGGGGAACCTCACTGAATCCATTGCAAGTGTGCAGGCTTCAACTGACGGATACTTATGGATATCGATCTTTTCAATAGTGACAATTTATTTTATAATATAAATTAGTGGAATGGAAAAGTCCAGCAAATTGAAAAATAACAGTGAAAAGCATCATTATATGGCAAATAAATCAAAAAGGCTGAAATGGCCTTAGTATATATATATATATATATATATATATATATATATATATATATACACTATATATACCGTATATATATATATCCCACTCACAGCATGTTAAAGAAAAACTATAACTAACTCGGTTTCCAACAATTCCCCCATTCATTAGTGATATTGTATCATGCAAAGTCTAGTTTCTCTTTACAATCCGCAATATAAAGCTACAACCTTGGAACATCACATTTTATAATAGATCCGTTGGCACCAGCAAGAATTAACATAAAAAAGAAGGTTTACTAGCAGTGTTTTTACAATGGGAAAATACAGAACAACAACGAAAATGAAAATGTCTCTTGCATGTTTTACCTACCGTATGCTTAATCTACGCTTTCAAAAATTCTAGAAGATCTCATTGAAGTCTGATACTAATGAATATGTATTATCCAAATTTCCATTGAAAACTGTTAGATGGTGTGTGTGTCTCTTTATGCAACACATCAAATATGTCTGCACTGGGCAAAAAGATAAACACAAAGAAATAAAAATCTGCTATTTTTCTTTGTATTTTGCTGTTTAAATAAATAGCACTGGTTCTTTATGATGTAAATGACATATTGTTTTCCAAGATAGCAATTTGTTTATTTAAAAACAGAATATACATCCTACTGGTGATCCCTTGTTCTGGGAAACCCTTTTTTAATAATCAGGGAACTGTAGCTATTAATTAGATTCTAATGATTTATATTAACATCCACATGGCAAATACCTTACACCCTTGTTCAATGTCATAACCCCTCTTAAAAAACCAATAATGCCAAAATGTTATTTATTTGTTGCAATTAAAACAGTGCCCATTCATTACCTGTTGCTCATTAGAAAAAAACATAGTCATGTCTGGGCTCTATAGAGTGAAAGTGAAAGCAATTGAAATAAAACTATTCTTTCTAGACATCATATAGAATGTGCAAACTGTACAATAACTGGAGCAATGTGAAGTGTGTAGAATTAGGGAAAACTCTTTTCACTGGTTGAGTGATGTTGCTTTTTGTTAGGATTTTAATTTAAACCCTGTTTAAGGACCACTAATACCAGAAAAAAATTAATCCGTTTGGATTTGCATGGCATTTATTCCTACATAGTACTACACAAAAATGCTAGCTTTCAATCTGAATCGCTGAACTGCGTAGCTTTGTCTTTCTTCTTTGCTAGATGCAGGGATTTATGTTTTAGTTAAACCAAGCCTTGTCTGGCTCGTTATTATCTGTGAGACTTTATTTAATACAGCATCAAGTGCCTCAAAAAAATTAATAGATAAAAAAAATCAATGAGACAAACAAAGCAATACAACTCTGGTTTGCAACTTGAAAGATGATGTTTTTACCATTACTGTACAGGAACAATTGTCCTGCCAATCCTAACAACAACTTTCTTTTTGTGTTACTGATCCTTTGATTTAAGCAAATTAAAAAAAAAATAAGAAAAGAAGACACAATAGCATAAACAGAAAACTACTTTTGAGAAAAAGTAAATGGGCACAAAAGTGACTTAAGAAAGCAACATCATTTACAAAACTGGATAAATATCCCCAGGCATCACTTTGTATTGCTGTTAATTTACAAACAGAAAAGTAGAGATCTTTAGTACTATTATCCAATGAAAAGCCAGATTCAAGAACTGTTCTTGTACATGCTGGCACTCAAAGAAGCTTAACAGGAGAATTGATTTACAGCAGTCTTTCTGTTCCTGAGATGCAAATCAATGTGTATCAGATGCAGCACTTCCTCTTGGATTATTGATGCTTTTAGACAATCCAATGAGGGAGTGTTTTAAATGTGCCTATTTAACAGTGTTATGTGGATGTGGGTTTGTAAAAACATTCCTGCATTAGATTTTCTGTACTTGGTTCAGAAATATATATGTGTGTATGTGTGTGTGTGTGTGTGTGTGTGTGTGTGTGTGTGTGTGTGTTTGTATGTATTTTTCTGTATATTCTACTTATACATTTATAAAGATAATACCATTCGATAGAGCTCACATAGGTTAAAGATGTTACCATTAATAATGTCTTTGACATGGCTGCTTATTGTCCTATGTTTGCACAACAGATGCTATTTAGTGACGATGGGATGAAGCTGGATTTATAAACTAGAATATACACGTTGTACTGAACTTGTTGCTGATTACAGATTCCTTTTACAGTTTTTTATTTGGGAATTGCTACCATTTGCAGCCTGAGTGTCTTGCCTTATAAAGAATAACATATGTAAATAGCCAGTGTGGCTTGGTCCAAAACATTTACAAAAATATCATTTCTGAGTTGGTAAAGGAATTCGAATTCATTTGCAGCTGCTGCCCATGGAAAATCCCGAGAAATCTACAATACCCACTATATCATCCATTTCCCATTTTCTGCTTAGCATATATTATCATATACATTGAAAACACTGAAGTCAAGCTTGTTGGGTAACTAGAGAATTCTATATAGTTGTTAAAACTCCTTATGGAGAATCGTATAGTGCTTCACTTCAAATTAGACCTTTTTTCCCATATGCATTTACCACAATAGATTAATGTATTGTTTATTTACATAGATCAACTCAGGTAAAAAAGAAACATTCATATTATTCATTATCTAGAATATTAGATGCATGGTTATATGATCATATGTAAGAATGTTTTCAATTGTTTACTCACTGTTTTTAAGGAAGAACTAAAGGTAACTACACACAAACACATATATAAGTAGTACACCTATCTGCCTCTTAAATGGTGATATTAAAAATCCATAATCATTCTGTAATCTCTGCACTGTCCCACTGAAGTTTGCACAGCTCTGCACACTGATGGCAGCCATTTTGAATACATTAAGCATGGTAATCCTGACCTCTGATATCACTGCATAAGTTCTGGTAGGAAACTACAGCTCACCAGCTTCACACTGCCTGTAATTGTTACACTCTGCCAGTAGTTTCATTCTCATAAGTGGTAAAGGGCTTACAGCAACAGGCAAACAAGAACAATTTTTTTTATTATCATTTTCTAAATAGGTAAATTACTCAACTTAAAAGGGATTTAATTTCTTTCCAAAGAGAAACTCAAAAATATTGTGGGATTGAATCTGCCCAACATATACTAGTATCACTGTAATTGTTAGCAGCCCCTATGTGTATAACATTATGATTAACTCTAGCAGCCCATGTGCATTATTTGTATACACCTGCTTGTGTACACTTGATACCCTGAGATACAATTTATAGTCTATAGCAAAGGCTGTCAGAGGCATTGAAATAAAGTTTATCTGGTCCAAAGACCATCTGCTAGGGTTATAAGGGCACAACCTGCATGTGACCAGGGTTGTCCCCACACACACACACACACACACACACACACACACACACACACATACATAATTATAGTTGCAGCTAGCGTTCCATTGGAATGTGTTTGACATCAGGTGACCTTTTTTTGCCGTGCCATGTATCAATCGCAGTGCAAATGTATTTGCATTGGAGACATGAATTTAAGATCTGAAACAGTATGCATCTTAGGCCACACTGCAACTTTCCATCCTTTGTAGCCAATTTGATTTTTATTCTAAAACGTAATTATGGTTGTTGAGAAATGTACAGTTCCATATAATTAGGCAACATCTGGGATTTTCAGCAATAAAGATATCTGCAAATAGGACAACATGTGTCTAAGAAATGCAGATTTGTGAATATTCATTGATTTAATTTCCAAGCTCTATTATCAATCTCCTTTGTGTAATGCCACCAACCAAGCATCCCAGTGCAAAATGGCAGTGCCACAATACATTTCCGCAATAGCGCTAATATACTCATCTTAGAAATCAGCTTTATTCAGAGATGGATGACAAACGTTCTCCTCTTTCTTTTACTGCCACAGGAAAACTGCATTCAACTATTCCCTATATAAATTCCAATTCCTAACATCTGCCTAGGCTGAAAGGTCCCAGCACATCCATCTGCAAGATTTCTTGCTACAGACATGGTGTCAATGATTGCCTTCCATAGGCCATTTTTTACAGAGATTACCTATGTTCTTTTGCATTTTCTTTGTAGTGTGAAAAGGAAATCATTATCAATGTTTGTCATTTCATCTTTGACCTTATCTCCTAGTTTCTGCAAGTTCATCCTCACTGTACGCCTAGTAGCACTGTGGGTTTTTTGTTTTTTTTTAAGAGAAAAGAGAAGACTCGGCATTTGAATTGGTCCCTCAGCAGCTAAACCAATAATATAATAAAGCTTAAGAGTAAAATTCAGGACCATCCTTGCAGAGGTGACCTTGATTACTATCTGTGAGGCACAAGTGGTTTAATCTGCAGGAAGCAGAGTGTCCCATCCCTTGCTGAGCACAGCTGCGTAAATATAATAGATGACATATTATCACTTCGCTTTGTCTTCAACCTACACACAGTGCTCTATAAAATTCTTTCCTCTTTATCGCCCGCCCAGCCGCAGGTGATGGATTCTGCTGAGTGTGTGGCAGACAGCACAGCCTGTGCAGGGAGAGGCCAGTGTGATATGGATTAGTGTTATTAAAGTCATACTTTCCTACTGCTCTAAAGATATCCTGCACAATTCCTGGAGGACAGTTGAAGGGAAGCTGTTTCCTCTTGGATGAAGAAAGTAAAGCTATTGCCATCAGAATCTGTTGTCTGCTGAATGTCGAATAATGCTTGATAACCCCTAGCGACTTTAGCATTAGAGTTGCACAGATGGAGTTAAAACTGTTTCTCCTAGAATGTGACATAGATATGGAAAAACCTAAGAATCTGTGCAAATGAAAAGTTAATATTAGCTCTTCTGCCAGGGACCTATTTAAAAAAAAAATTGAATCTCAGTATAACACTTTCTGATTGAATGAATGCTTGGGAACCTCAAGGTGACACACAGCAACTACTGTTCTAGAGGATGGTCACTTTAGTTGATAGTAACCTCACATTCTCACATTACCCTACAAAAACCCGGGCCTATGAAGATGCACAAATGAAAAAGATGGCCCAGATATATTTGGTATACTTAAGTTGCCATATTTACAGTGTCATCACATGATTTGATATAATTTTAGAAAATAGTTTAATTTGTATACTGTATAACCACAATCCATAATACAGTTCATGTCTGGTGTGACAATTTAATCTAACAAGTTTCTTATCTTCTGCTTTCTGGCTGCAGAAACCTGTGCTTCTTTAACACTGTAAGCAATGATCTGCTTGGTGCTCTTCTTAGTGTGGTTATTTATACACAAATAGTGCTGTGCATTTATATGCAATTTTGATTGACACTATGGGTAACATATATAATTAGGGCAGCTACACTACCTGCACTATGTGTATTTTATTTACAAACTGATGAATTTCCACACAAGCATAGAATGGCTTTTCCGAAATATGGCTACTGTTTGCCAATGCCAAAACACTGAATGATGGGGTGGTGGGTGCAGAGTGTAGTCAGCTACCGAACGCATACACTTAACATATATACAACTATTTTTATTATTATCCAGCCAAATCAACTCGCCTAAATCCAGTGCATTTGTGAGTAATGAATTAGGCAGATAGAGCTCCCAAAATACCTTGGTTATTCTATTTTTAAGTTTCCATAAACAGTATACAGCAGAGGCTTTTACTACCTATAGGTAATGCCTCCAATTGGAATTTTGTTACACAAAACAACCAATAAATAACAGTGAAGGTTTCATAACTAAAAGTCCCTTTTTTGTTTACCTACAGAAACATGACCCTCTCTGATATCCGATTTCTCTTTTTAATTCACAAAAGTATTCTGTATGATTCTGTTATATACATTCCATTACACTAAACTATATTAACTGCATAGTATTAGGCCACAGATTTAGTCCATTCAAAATGGATGTGCCCCTACTAGCCTTGCATTATATAGCCATGTCTGCTTCAACTGAATTATAGCCAATAACACCTCTTTTGTGTGCTCTCTGTAGAATATAGCTTAACAAAGGAATGCAAGGCGAGCCAGTGAATTAAAGAAGCTATAAGTCAGCTGTGGCAGGGTACAAATCACAGACTGACAGTACAACTTCTTTAGACCCAGGAGGGGCAGATTTATCTCCCACTTCCAGGAGGACCGCTGATAAGTTTCGCCTGCTTGCAGAGTGCATTAAAATGAAGAATTGCTTCTCCTGTCAATACACAAGACACATTATGACTCTCTCATAAAGAAGTTAATTCCTCTGCAGTCCCAGATACTTAACTTTTACCTGTGCTTAAATAAATATCCAAGCAAATATATGCTTCATTTGATCATATTTGATAAAATGCCTTTATTAAGAGGCCTCTTCTTCTGATTGTCATTTTGCTTGTGAATGTACAGTATATTTGTCTCCATGGCCAGGGTTATAGAAATGATCATAAAAACTGAAGTTTTTATGTTTTTCATTATTTAAAAATGGTTTACCAAATTACCTGGGTAATTAAAACACTCTTACATTCTATCCTTGGCCTCCATAGTTTGATTGATATTGGCCTCTTTTACTATAGGTTTTTAAGACAAAAGGTGGAATATTGGAAGCAGTATGTAATGCATTTTGGTTTTTACTGCAAGGTTTTACTCAGCAAGCCATTGTTTACATAACTCTCCATGTTATTCATTGAGTTTTGCTTGATAATGTTTTCTAGATTGCTCTTTTTCTTATTGAGTCGGCATGACAAAAGTACAGTCATTGTTCACTAGTTTATGTGGGTATTTTTCATCCTGGTAAACATTGCTTTATACTGGTAATTTTATAAAAATGTGATACAAAATAGAAGTCTACTTTATGGGTCAGTCCTTTAAAATTAGCGTCCTGACTGAATGAGTAGTGTGTATAGTGTTATGGTAGTAATGAAAATTTCTGAGCCAATCTATAAATAAACAGTAAAAAACCCAGAGAGTTGCTTGATTATATTTTAAACCTAGAGAAAGGTTCTATACATCCTCACTCCTCTGATAAGAATATTAACTGTGTGCTTTTGCAGGCTGTACATCACCAGTGTCATGTAGATTTTGTGTAATAGCCGTGCCACTGTGAAATAAAAATCTGGAGAACAGATTCAGTGACAGCTTTATTCGCTTTATTTGCTCTAGCCATTTATTGCATCCCTAAAATTCTAGAATGTCACTAGCTCCTTTTAAAACCCCTTCATGGAATGCCTTCTTCTTTCAGCCTAAGTGAATATCTGTCTGCCCTTTTGGGGGGTGCTGGATGTTATCACAGTTGTTTTGGAATTAAACAGCGAGTGGTGTGAGGAAAAGTTTGCAGATTTTAAAATATTTCCTAATATCCCTAGAGCAGTGATTCTTAACCTTGTTTGAGGTACCGAACCCACCAGTTTCATACGCACATTCACCGAACCTTTCTTTAGTGATAAATCACCCTTCTTTAGTGATAAATCCCTTGACCTTTGTGGCAGAGGCTCCGCCGAATCCCTGAGACCGACTCACCAAACCCCTAGGGTTCGATCGAACCCCAGTTAAGAACCACTGCCCTAGGGTCATGTGACTGCAACTGTGGTTGAACTTCTGTATGGAAACAGCAGGTAGAACTGAGGAACAATAGCAATTTAGCAACCTATTGCTCATGAAGTTCTTTTTCTTGGACTTTTTGATCTAAGCACTGGCCTTAGTAGTGAAGACTTAATTGAAAATAGCAAGTTTTTGAACTCATCAGAATGAAATAGTGGAGAGTTGCAGAGGTTATGATGATTTGGGTAGTCTTTTGTCCTGAAGGACAGGCTGGTGTTGTAAGGAAAGTGTGAGTGAATGGGAAAATATGCCATGGAAATGTAAAATGCATGGAGTACTAAAGAAGATCATCAGGGAAGACTGGAAGCTTATAAAAGAATGTGTCTGCATTTTTCAGTGATAAGGTTGTATGTAAGTAGCAAGAAAGCAATTGTGATAGGAGGGTGTGATAGACAGGCAATTACATTTTATCTGTTCTGGCTCCTGTTCTCCCCATTGCATTTCTCACTACCTCTGTTTATCAGCTCTACATGTTGGGAGTATGTAAAACGTATCCCCTGTGCTTATGTAGAGATTGCATGTGTCAGGCATCTTCCATGTTATATACAATCAAAAAGCTTTCAGCAGTGATAGGCTTATATTTGTTTCAAATAAATCTCCTAGCTCTCTTATGAACTGTGATATTACTTAAAATACTTAACTCATCATACACCTGATTTCACTGGTCTTTATCCAGTAATCCAGTCAACAAAGTCACATAAAACACACCATAAATGCAGAAATGCCAACAGGAACATTTAAATCTATTGGGAAAACAAATGATTGGGGTAACTGTTGTCTTGCCTTATGAATGACTATTGTTACCAAGTAGTCAGATAAAAGTATTTAAATCAAATAATGTTTGGCCTTCTAGTAAAACAAGCGCAAGCTGCATTTCTGGCCATATGTAGTAATACAAAATGAAATGATGAATATACTAATGGAGATGAAAGTGCATAATATGATAAAGATTTATATATTATGGTGCAATACACAGTGAGGCCACAAAATTCACTTTATTTTTAAAGTTTCTAATTCTCACCTCCATTGCAAAAGCTAGTTTAGGGTTATACATGGTGAAAATGTCAATTTGGGGGGAACGTTAACGTTACTGGAATATTTTGTTTCATTACCAGGATACAATGCTGATTTCTTCTGCTGTTTTCACCCATTGTAATGAAAAGGACTGCCAGGGAAAACTGAACTGTATACATTTCCTTTGAGAACATTCTTCCTTAGTGATACTTGTTGGCTATCTTTGCACATGTCTTATTCAGTCATAGGGTGATTTTAGGACATAGTGTGTGTTCCTTCAGACTAGGTCAGCCAGCAATGCACTAAATATCTCTGCAGAATTATGAATTTTTAACTTAAACAACTTATCATTAACAGAAATGTCTGTAGTCTTCCTGAGTGAGTACAGAAAATGAGCATTTTGAGCCAAAGGAGTTATTAAGTGCTATAATGTAAATATTAATATAGCTGTTTTCCAATCCAATGAATGACTAAACACGGAATTTCTCCTGATGATGCACATTAGGTAAAGCAATTATCCTCAAAGTGACTGTGTTTGTCCTACAAGAAGTAAACGCACTTCAGCTAGAAAGAGAATGTGGGACAGGTGGGAATAGAAACCCCAGAAAGATCTCTTTTCAGAATCAGCAAAATCAATGAATCATCAACTGTCGCCAACCCCCTGCCAATTGCAAGAGAAGAAAAGATAGGGGGAAGGATTAACTCTGCAGATTATGGGGAGAAGAATTGCAAATACCATCAACTAAACAATGTTAAATGCTGTTAAATCTCTTCTGATCAGTTTTCTATACAGGTGCATGCTGCTGTGTATATATTATTTACACAATGTGTGTACAACACACTTAAACCTGATAATCAGTAGATTATCATTAAAAAAAAAAGATTTACTATCATTCTGAAAAAGTTCCAGTACTCGTTAGTGTGTTGTTTTGCCCAAGCCTTCTCTAGTAGCATAGTGTTAGATAGAGGCAATCTTTATAATGGAAACACTAGTGCATGATTCCATAAATGAAGTGCACAGTGCATGAGAAAGAAATCTTGTGCAGAGAAAGAAACAAACTTTTTAGCACTTTTATATTATCAACTGTTTATTGTCATTCACAAAAAAAAAAAAAAGGCTTTACTGTGCTATGTATGCACTACAAGAAGTAAAATATAATTATGTAAAAAGGAAAGATTTGGAGATGATAACATTCAGTTAAAGTTTATTGCGGTTAATGACTTGTCCTTTGTCTCTTGCTTACTGCAGACCACAGACGATATAGGTTCATCTGCAGAGTGTTTCATCAGCAGCGATGATGAAGATGTGACTGATTGTGAAACAGGCACAGGTACGTCAGGTCAGTGTACTTTCTGCTTGCTATTTCTACACAGCTTCAGGAGTATGTCTTAATTACCTGTCACTTATGTTTGTTAACAGGGAAAGAAGTACATAAAAGAAACATAGTTAGTTGTCTGCGTGTGTGTCTAGCTGTGTTAGTGTCCATATACTTATGTCTCTGCATTTACCTAAATGTGCATATCTAACTCTCTATATTTCAGCTTATCTTTATTTCCCCTTTTTACCAACATTTCCAATCCCAGGAAGAAAAGATCGTGGGGTATAGCTGAGGGGGTGTAGAGCTCATCTGACTAGGGACATTTCTCCACTTCATGGGACTGAAGACACACAGCGAAAGCTGATTGTCTTCTCCTGTTGTAGAGAAAATATGGGTTAAAATGATTTCATGCTTGCTTGCCTTGGATGCTGCAAAATGTATTCAGTATTAGAAAGGAGACGGGTCCAGGGCTGCCAATACCTGATACACTGTGGACTTGGATTGTTTTTTTTTTTTTGTTTTTTTCTGTGCTGTTTAAAAACTTTCCATTTTGGATGGCAATATTGGTAGATATGCCATCGCGTTTTTTTTAAGGACTTTAAAATGGAGACTGAGAGCCAATAACCCAGCTCCTGTGGTGCTGAGTATTATAATTTTTTTTTCTTCTTACTAAAAATGGAAAGGCACAGGATGTGGAAAGTTTAAGTCTCCCTCCTGAAGTGTGGTGCAGGCCTCTGCTGCAGATGGACAGCATTACATCAATGTTCTAACCTCAGATCCTGCAAATAGCTCATTCATTCTCATACAGTGGGTAGTTGTTTGCAGATATCCTTCCTCTACAGAGGTTTCTAATGTAACCCACAGATGGTGCAATTTGCACTGCTGCTTCACAGTCTATTCATATCTTCATCACATCTCCAGCAAGTATAAGCAGTAAATAATATTGCTGAATAGCAGAGGCACATTTCTTTTTAAACACAGTTGCTTTAGCTGAGTTTACTGCCTTAACCCCTTCTTCAGGTTTCATGCAAAAAAAGCAGGGGATAACTCCAAGTGTACCTTTAAGCAGACATATACAGAAAATAATATTAAATTAACATGTACAGTATTCCTATCCACCATTGTTCTCTCACTTTCTCAGGAGAATTCTTCCTTCTTAAATTAAACATAATTTATAATGCAGAATAATGTATTTTCTTATATCATTAATTAAGGGGAATTCATCAGCAATCATTTCCAGAGGACTAGCAACCCATAGCAACCATAGCTTGACTTTTAATATTCTATCTCCCCCGTACCAGTGAATACTAACGGGTGATTGGATTCTATGAATTACTAGAGTTCTGTAAATATGGAGGCATCCTCAGCATATAGAGGAAAGAAAGTTTCTACACCAGCATAGAAGGGGGTTTCTTTACTGCAAGAACAGTCAGGCTATTTCTCTGCCTGAAGAAGTTGTCATGGCTAAGTGGTTGGCAAAGTTAAATGAGTAGGGAGCCATTTCGCTTCCTCCTCCAGCAGTGACTATTTTTTAATAAGCCGCAAATGGGGAAGAGCACACTTCTCCCGACCACATGACCCGCCAATGGCTAATCAGTAGTGGCGTCTGAGGTCATGGGAGGGGCTTTGGAGATGCTCTCCGAGCCACAACAACGCAGCTAAAGAGCCGCAAGTGGCTCGCAAGCCGCATATTGCTGACCGCTGCCATAATCCTATATAAGTGCAGCAACATTTAAGAACACACTAGCAATTTACTGTATCAGAAGGTCTGATAGAGTAAGCCCACATCCAAACGCATCTTACATCACTCACATTCATGTTGTTCAGGGGAATCTAGACTTTTGCATTTAATATGAATGAGAATTAGATGTAGTGCAATATTTAATGCAGAGCAGTCAGATACATTTTACATCAATATCTGTTTCATTTCCTGAAATGAGATTTTAAGATGGCAGTAAAAAGGCATCACTCATATTTAAAATAGGATAAATGGTACGGTGAAATGAGATGCATTGTAAATAGTATTTGTTAATCCCTTGTTTAAAATAAGCATGGCTATATAAAGGCTATGTCAAATTTCTTTCTCACTCCCCTAAAATGTAAAAAACATTGAAACAACTGATTAAATCATTAAATAAAAAAAGACTTTAACCTAATAGTGGGACAGAATACATGTAATAGGTCAAATAACCTCAACTAGAAATGAGAAAATTCTATGGCATTAGGCAGGATTTTGTTGCTTTATATAGATGGAGTACTACTAGAAAATGAGAGACAGAAGAGAATTACTTTTTAAAAGGGAGAAATGGAACATTTGTAGGAGTCAAATATATTTCCTCCACATTGGACATTGGTTTCATTCTCCAGATGAGTGATGAGTGTGCTCTATGACAATGAATTCATGTGTACGCTACACTGATCAGCACAGCATGGCTTACATATGAACTCAACGGGTTCTGAGCAGCAGGCACAGACACTCTCAGCATTCTCAGAAAGGGAGGGGCGGTCCTAATTCCCTATTGTGGCAGTACTGTGCTCTTTATTTAAGTACTGAAATGAAGAGCTCAGCAAGCTGCAGGGTAAGCTCTGCTGAAGGAGTTAATTTAGCATGTTTGTCAGCCTATGACTTTAGCTCCCCATTTAATGAAAGAAAGAAGCCACCACCAGATTGTACCTGAGGAAGAGACATGGTAGACAGGATTATACTGTATATGAAGTAAACAGTGTTGTGATTAGTGGGAAGCAATGACTTAGAATACAACTAGATCAGGGATAGGCAACCTGCTGCTCTTCAGCCTCCTTCTCGTGGCTCCCTTCGGCATTGATCGACAAAATAAAAGAAAAACAATAAAGGTTTTATTATCAATTTAATTTAATTTTATTTTAATTTTGTTTTCTTTTTTCCTGTTTGTTGTATTGTGTTGTTGTAAGCGGTAAAATTAAAAATAAGATTAAAACTTTTCAAAGTTTCTAATCTATGTTATGTTTTGGGGCTCCAGACTATTTTTCTTTAGTGGAAGAGGCGACAAAATGACTCATTTGATAGTAAAGGTTGCCTACCCCTATCTAGATGCTTATATTTACAGAAATAGACTTTTCCCACTCACCACAATAAATGTAGCTGAGACAATAATAAGCATTATTACTAGAGGATGGAAAAAGCCATTGACAGAACTCCAGTGGTAGATGGACAAAAAGTAGCAATGATAATACTAATACTAAAAGGAACAGGAGGATATATAAGCAGTATTGCTAGTGTTCTCATCTCTGAAAATTGCTTTTACATTCTGTAGGACAGAGCAAAGCTGTTGATAGATGTCACAGTTACTTTTCACTTTCATGTTCTGCAAAAGAAACCTTGTGACCGTCAGTCAGTTGGACCCCTGTTGTACTGTCATCATCATTGTCTTTCCAACAAAAATCAGTATTTAATATAATGGCCACTTATGTACGAATGAGCAATCCTTTGGGCAGAGAGAAAAAGAGAGCATCACAAATATTCAGAACAGGGTATGATTCTGAGAGTTGTTTAAGGGGCTTAGAGGAACACTTGATATAAATTGAGTTTAATTGTGGTCCATCACATGCAAAAGGCCTGCAGCTCACTCACCATAACTATAGGAACGAACAGGTTATTAACTGGCCAGTCAGCTCAGATTTTGCCTGATTTTTCCCAGAATTCTTAGTATAAAATGCATGCTGTGGATGCACAGGTTGATCTAAAACCAAGTGACTTTTCCCATGTATGCTGGTTTCTGTCAAAAAAAAAAATGAAATAAAATAAATTCTTCCTGTATTTAGGTAAATACTTACCCATATTTATTAAATATATACATTTTTTTGTATATATTTATAAAAAAAAAAAAAACATTTTTTGTTGGTCCACCTCATATTGTACCGCATGAATTTTTTGGTGATATTGAAATCCATTATGATTTTTTTTTGTCATATTTGGGTGTTTAAAAAGTCATTCATACCATAATTTGACATTTTTCATTCTCATTTTATTATACCTATATCTTTTTACTGCTTTTATCATCTCCAATGTAACCCAGCAGTATGTCTGTACTTTTCCGAACAGAGGCAACAAAATTGCTTCTTGCCATCAGTGACACAAGTTGTTGTATAAAAATAAAGATATGTTATTTTCCTAGAGAAATCTTGGGAGGCCCTGCTGAGTAGAAAGATAAATTGCCAACCCCTTCTACCACTCCTTTTTTCTTTGCCCTTTCTCTTGTTATTCAGTGGCATGAAGTGTTTGAAGCCCGCTGTCTATTTTACAGGAATTATTCTGAGTCTAAAGGGGCATATTTATCAAAGGGCAATTTGCACATATACAGTATCTGAAGACGTTGCCAGAAAGTTCTTCTGGGAAATGGCAAAAGAGCATTTTGTTTCTGTATTTTTTTTTTAAACAAAACAAAAATAGAAAGAACATTCTTTGGTAGGTCTGTGTTTTTGAAGAAGCATTTGTATGACTGATTTGCCAGTATGTGCAGTTATATATTCCCAGACTAAAGCACCAGCTCAAGACTGCTGCATTGCATTTTTTTTTTCTTGCAACAATTTTTGGACTGATGTTGTTGCTTCATAGAAATTGAAAATATACAACTGCTTTTTGTGAATTTGCATCCAACAAGATTCAACAAAGGGGTTGGTGTGAAATGATGAAAGTACTTTCAAGCACTTTTCTTTTTCATTAAAGAAGAACTAAACTTTGGCTTAATCCCTTATTAAATCTATAGATCTAATAGATAAGAACAAAATAAAAATGAAATCAGCGAGATCTATCCCACCATTTAAAACGTATCAGCTCCTGCATTGCATTGTTTCTAACAGTACAAGGCATCCATTTTAAAGTTTTAGACACACCTCCTCCCTCTTTCAGATACTCACACAGCATCTGAGGCACAGGTGTTCATAGAGTTCTGTGTTTGTGTGTGTGTCTAAGAGAAGGAGAGGTCATATCAAAACAACAGAATAGATGCTTTGTATATTGTTATTCTAGGTTCACTCTAGCGTATTATGCTCAGTGCATAATACGCTAATGTGAAAAAAGAAAAATACGCAGAGCGTATTTTTCTTTTGAACTTACCGGCAACAGGGTGAACGTTCCCTCGGCATTCACATCACTTCCTGTGTGATCGCATTTTGGGTGCAGCGTATAATACACTGGCCAAAATGCGACACACAGCGTTCCAGACCCTGCAAATGCACACCATACGCTAGTGTGTCTGTAACTATGTGAGTACTATCTGCTTTCATTGAGCTGTATTTTTTTTTTTCACACTAGTGTATTATGCGCTGAAGATAATCTGCAAGTGTGAACCTAGCCTTAGGGAACAAGGTGATGCAGGAGTTGATAGTTTCTCAATGGTGAATCAGATTTCAGTGGTTTAAGTTTTATTGTGTTCATATCTATCAGATCTATCAAACTGATTAAGAGAATAAGCCTAGTGTAGTTGTTCTTTAACTCATATAATAGAGCCAGGGGTAGTGATCCTTCTAGTTATTGATGCTGTAGGTGCATTATGACTGTTCAGTCTTTTACAAACAGTGCAATTGTGTGTGCAGCTGGAGACACAGAATTATGTCGCATCATCTGGAATCATTATTATGAAGTCATGGTTACACCACAGAAGTAATATTTCCCATGATCAAAACAATTGCATAGAAGTAATCTACAGTAAATTGTATTTTATGGATTGGGTCACACTAGCTGTTTATCATCTGAGTTATTATTAGGCTCAATATTTTCTATCTTACAAAACACAATAGTCTGTGTTGATTATCCCATAGGAAAGAATGGAGACAACTTTTCCAGCTCATCTGAAAATCAGCTAGTGTGACCCAAACCTAAGGAGTTTGGAGTGAAGAATAATTTGATATAATGGTGGGTCTTTAACTCGCATTGTGCATGAGTTGGGATATTATATTATATTATATTAGTGGATCCTTGGAATCTACTTATCCACTTGCCCCAAATTAAGTAGGGGGTAACTGAGGGATATTTAAATAGTATCACAGGCATTTTGTGATCATCATCTAAACAAGAAGACTATCAGTGTCCCCACTATCTGTTGTAATGCACTTAGTATGTATTAATCAGTATGAGAAGGTGCCTATTTAGGAGAGGAATACATATGTACTTCCTCTGAAATATATTTAAAGATTTTCATACTATAATTTCAACTAGATACTATTTCATGATGTATATAAAAAGTGAACATACAAAAATATTAATAAAGAAAAGACTAACAAACAAAGCCATCATTTTTACACCAACCTGTAGGTCTTAAAATAGATTATTACATTTATTGGTGATTTTGTTTTGTTTGGTGTTTTTTGTCTGGTTGGTGAAAGTATACCAGGAAAATATATCCAGACATCAAACACATTCCAAACTTTTTTCAAAGAAAAAAACTGTGCATGAATAAATATGCCCCTCTAACTCCAGCAGGATATTTTAAAGTGCACCATGATGTCCAGAGATCTAAACCAGAATTAACCAAATTAGGGTAGATGGAGAACTGCTTGCAGTAATGGCATGCCCTTGACACACAGCTAGGTCCCATATAACAGCAGGGTAGCTATAAGGACTGAATGCTGTTGTGATGATAAATGATTTAAATTTTACATTTCTTAATTTAATATTTCAAAAAAACATTTCTGGCAATCTATTGTAAGTCCTCTTTTCAAATATCTTTGATGGGAAGAGTCTGGCGTTGTTACCCAAAGACAATATTCCTTCATGCATTGTTTCAATTGCTTTTGACAGCAGAGTGCTTTCCCAGTGAAAACTGAATGTTTGATAAATAAATCCACAGATATGTTCCCCATACTATAATATATTAAAGTGCCCAATGTAATGAAGATATTGCCAAACAAAATGCATATAACTGTGCACCCAGTTATACATCCACAGATACCATGGTATGTTTATTAACTACCATAAGTGTAAAATTGTACAATGCCTGTAACTTATCTGATTGTTTGCTATAGGTTACTACTCAAGTGCTGTTCTGTACTTGACCCAACTGATTGAGGAAAGTTATTCTGAGAGCATTTTATGAATGAAATGTAACTTTATTCTTCTCATCACTGATTATCGCATTGCACTTGCAAAAGAGCTGCACAGAAGTTAAAACCTGTTCTAACTAGAACATCATTCACAGCATCATCCAATCCCTGGATCTGTATGACATAACTCTCATTCTCTCATGGTGAAGTCTACATTGGCATTGCTGTCTTAGGTATTAATGTAGTATTTTCCATAAAGTCTCCAAGTCTTGTGTCCCCATGGAAAACTAGAGGAGGCTTCCTCCTTGTATGCACACAACTACAACTGCACATTGCAAACAATACAAAACAACACAGATGGCATGACAACTGATTTTATTGCCCCATAGCCCAATATATATTTTTTACTTTATCAGTGATTAGACATATTTGTTGCATGCAATTCATTTGCCAAACGTGGGGTATACCCATTTGCTGCTGTTGGTGGAGTTTGGAGCTCTAGCCTCATGTTAAAAACCTAGGGAACTCTCCTCTGGCATCAAATGGGTCAGTCTAATTGCATGCTTTATATTGGGGGAGTACCTATTTTCTTGATGTATATTTGTGCTGTTCTCCCAACATATGCTTATTGTACTATGAAAAATGCTTGTTGACTGTGCTAGACCTATAATGCAGCTTACAGATTTAAAGTGCTGTGTTCAATTCCTCTGTTTTTTTTCCTCATCCCAATCCCAGTAAGGAGATTCCACAAAGGGAAAAGATCTGGAACTCTCAGAAAGGGTGTTGGGATAAGCTAATATCTTGTCTTTGAGCAGACAATGTGACTGTGGAGTTGTTAATAGTGACACAGATTGATATTGGGCACCACAACTGATTAACAACGTTCCTTCCCTCTTCCACAAGCCGTGTGCATGACTCTTTCATTCCTTGTCTGCACAGAAACAAGCAATTGAGAATGCAACTTCTCCTCACAACTTATACTCTCTTTTATGTTCAAAAGCCAGGATCAGAATGGAAACAAATATAGTGAATACATTTAGCTAAAAGAGATTAGTTCTGCTGACACCTCACGTTGGAACATCACCTGGTCATCTTTCTGGTATTCGATATATCTCCACACTTCAGCAATTCAATTATAGAGTTGTAGAAGTCTTCCATAATAGGGAAATTACCCACAACTGGACCAGTTTACTGTAAAAATAAATCTATCTGTAGAAAAAAATCAACATTTATGCCACATTTCCCTTGATGGCATTTTTAGCTAAATACTAGAAGGGGAACTAAAGGCAAATTAATTTCAATATTTAGCCAAAACTAGAAATAATGATCATTTCCAGTGTAAACAATAGACCATTAAGGGCTAGCTGTGTTTGTTAATCAGATTTTAAATTTAACTGTATTCTCTGAGACAAATCGTCTTCCCTAATTCAGTACATTAATGTACATTTTAGCCATCATGCTAATATGTAGCTTGGCAAATGGTTAAATCCAAACTAATGTTTTTGTCAAGAATGCAGTAGAGAAGATTTTGTGTTATATTGCTGTCAACAGTCGGAGAGAGCAGGCTTATTCAGAGATACAGAAGAAATACATTTTTGTTAGAATCAAAACACAAGCCTTCCAGCAGAAACATAGGGTTTGGTGGAGTTTAGTGAACCATCTCAAATTTCTTGTTTGTTGTCATTTCCAGATATGTTGCTCTATGTCAGACAGTGTCCTTAGTTAGCCCATGCAGAGCCTTCTTTTATTCAGTCACAATAAGAACCCCAATGATTAAGGAAGTATATTTTATATTATATTGTCAGCAACCTCTTTCTCCAACATAACATCATATTAGTCAGAATCCTTCCCAATCTTTCTTTTACTTTCAAGAACCCCCAAAAAAGGCATTGTTGTTTTTCATTGTTGTTTATTTTGAGGTTATGCAGAGGTCAAATCCTAATATCGTCATTGAAACCATCTTCAGATAAGTCCTGTATACAAATATTTCTATGCTAATCTATCAGTAGTAACTACTGTATATGTAAATAGCAATCAGAATCTAGTTTATTCCACACTAGTCCCAAACGAATTCATTTCAGTCTTCCAAACATCTAATTCATCTCTGGAGTCAAAGAATAGCCACTATTACTCAGTTACACCTACAAAAATCCCAGTGATTTTAAAATATAGATTTTGAAGCCATCAGTCCAAAATATTTAAATAAGAAAGAAATAATAACTGAAACTGAGAAATTAAAATGCAAGACCAAGGTCTTAAATAAATACCAACTGGGTAACTTTGATGAACATAATCATAACAAAACAATTGCCAATAAATTGTAGCAGTAATAGTATTAATTATTAGTATTAAAATGTTCTGGCAAGACCTATACACACTTGTGCAGCTTATGGTGGTATAGAAATGGGTTTGTTCCTTTCAAAGTAGTAAATCCGAGGTATCGCAATTGAAGTAAATCTTGGTTAAAGTTAATTGTTACATAAAGGTGTGAATTTGCCACTGCCCAATAGATGGCTACTGTCGCAGTTGCGTATTTACTATGGAAACATTGTCACAAACTATTGTCGGTTGCGGATTTGCTATGGGAATCCGCTGTTTGAGAATTTGACAGTCAAAGTCTCACTTTAGTCAATAACCCCTTAACTGTATGCATTTAATACCAGCATACAGATTTGCTAAACACAATAATTCCAGGCTGCAGTGGTGCAATATGCAATACACATAAGCACAGTAAATGTATTATTCCATGTAATATGCACAGTTATGTTGTCTATTTATTAGTTTAACATTTCCAAGAAAGCCTCAGTTACTTTGGGCTTTGCTTAGTAGCCAAGTGTCTATGAGTTACTCTGTTCTTTGTTGAGTAACCTAAGTTACCCAGTTATACTTCCTAGTATTCAGTTGCCCATGAGTTTCTAATTCTCTGTGGCCTAAGGTGCAGTATAACAGTATTAATTACCATAAATTAATTATCATTACAAAAATTAATACTACTGAAAATTTTAAATGTTGCTGGAACATGGTGAGATTTTTTAAAAGACTTAATAGATGACAAACATTACTCTAGAGCAGGGATAGTGAACCTATGGCACGTGTGCCAGAGAGGGCACACAGAGCCCTCTCTGTTGGCATGCAAGCCGTCACCATGCCTGTCTTCAGTATAGGCCATGGACCCGATCTGAAAATTTTCAGGCCGGGTCTGTGGCCTGCACTGAAGAAGCACTCGCTTCTCCTCCCCTGATGCGTGTGCGCTCCTCCCCTGATGCCGGCGTGAAAATGTCACTCACTAGTGCCGGCACTTCGGGGGATGCACTGGTGAGTGACGTCACCTTTTTGGCACTGAGTGCTGAAAAAAGTTCACCGTCCCTGCTCTAGAAGTTTAGGGGTAGCAGCCTCTGCTGTCTCTATTGGGGTGCAAGCTACTCTGAACATTGCTTGCTACTCTTTATTACCTAGTGCAAACTCCCTAACCTGCAATAACTACAGCATCAGGGAGACTCTGAAGCACATGTATTCCTACATTCCCTCTGGGCCATGATCAACACTATACGATCCACAATTGATGCTTAAGTAGACATTAAACTTTGTCTGCTTATGGTAGCCTACACACAATATGGACTACGGTCAAAATTAGAATTTTTTTTGTGTTACTAGTACTTTCAAGTCCCTTTACATTCTCCATTTAGTTTCTTGGGGAAAAAAATCAATCTCTTAAAATAAAAGGTCATTAACAAGGGCATTAGCAATAAAAGAAAACCTTAGTGCCCTTAATCTCTAGTTCATGAGGATAGGGTAGGGGGCACTGGAAAGCCATGCTTACTTCTTTACACCGGGTTGGAGAATACAATGCTATTGTGCATCATGGCTGGTTATAGTGGGGTGGAGGCAAGGGATCCCTGTGATATTAAAACTCATCCTTTTTCATAGACTCATCCTTATTAATGAAAAAGTAAAAAAAAAAAAAATAGCAAACATACCAAATAGGACAGCCAGAAATTGGTACAGCTTTATTTCAGCAGCTTGTGAGACTTGAAGCTCATGGGTATAAACATGCAGCTGTTCAGAGATGAAAGCAGCTTGCAATGTTAAAAGAAAGTGCAAGTGATTCCTGTGGCTGTCCACCAAATACAGAGAAAGTCATACATTGCCTCTAGGACTGCTGGACTGAGATTTTTCCTAAATAAATTAGGGCCTGTTACTTAATGTAAGTACAAGCTGAGTCCAGTCTATTTAAAATTCTTTCATTTGCTCTGGCCCACTTTTCCAAAAGCAGATGGTCGCTGTGCTAATTAGATTTCCCTTTCTGTACTTTTTAAAGATACAGGGCCTTATTGACTAAAAGGATGAATTCACTTCACTACAATCCAAGTCGCAACTCCAAAATAGTCGCAAATTTACTTCTCCTTATTGATGAAGCTGTGGATAGATTTGTCGAACAGCCGGACTGCTACAGATGCAGTCACATGCGTAGTGTGGTAAAGTCAGTCGAATAGAAGTAGGATGCAAAGTCATGCGAAGTGATGTGAATTCCCCCAGTGAAGTGCAGTGATGTCATCCTCACAATATCCCACTAACTGTATATAAGTGAATAATACATCTGTTTCTATGTCACCTTGTCCCTAGTTCATGTTAAGTAATAGATTAGTAATATTAATATGCTACACTGGATCACTGCCACCAACCCTCCAATTCAGCACTCTGATATGGCAAAGTCAAGTAGGTGAATTCGGAGCACTACACCTTGTCAAATTCGCTACTGTAACAGACTCCGGCGATGTTCAGTAGTCATAGTACCTGTGCATGCACACGCAAATTGATGCAAAGTGCTCCAGTAGATTATGACTACTGTATTAGTCTGAATTAGATGTGTATTCACCATATTGCAGAGTTTGCTCAATAAGTGAACATGGGTAAGTGGCGATTTAATGTGAATTCATTGCTATACATGTCTATTTGGCCTTTAGTCAATAAGGCCCACACACAGTGTCTGCCTGTTCTACCTGCCCGTGAGACAGATGACATTTTAGTACCAGCTGATTCTAGAGCAGTGGTTTGTGGTTTCTTTGATATGTACCAAATGAACACATTATATCTATGTCCAGTGCAAATATCCAGCCAACTAAAATGACCAGGTGATCCAGATTCTACACAAAATTCCGCACAGGGTGTTTTTAGTGTTGTATTGTTACTCAAGAAAGAACAAATGAAAAAGGTGTAGCTCAAGTACATTAAACACTGGTATTGCGTTAAGAGGTTTACACTGGCTTTCATCTTTTATTCTTTCTGGAATCTCCTTCCAGGATCAACCATGGATCAAGAAACAAGGACAACATCATTTACTAATTGTTCCTTTTAATAGCAGCTACACATGGACGCTAGTGTTTTAGCTACACATTTACATAAATGAAAGTGTTTCAATGAAACCCAGATACAAATCATATGTCTCCAGTTTTAAAGTAAACAGTCAATGTTTTCTGATCCTTGGCTGGTACCCTCCTTTTAGGCAAAGGAAGCAGTATTACATGTACCCAACTGGTTTGTTCCATAAGAATGTGGTTTATTTCTTATATAACTGTAACAGATAGTTTTCTTTATTTTACTGTGAAAATGATGACTGATCAATATAAATCCCAATTAACCCTCATTTATATTAAGATGTATATTACCACAGAAAATTCTTTGCTTTCAGGGCTGCAGTATTCAGCTTTTCAGTTCAATCGCAACTAGTAATTAGTCTAGTAATTAATTTGGTTACTTTCATAAGTATTTTACACTTGAATATGGGGTATATTTATTGAGGTTTAAATTGAGGGAAATGTACAGAAGTTTATAGTGATTTTTAAAAGGAAAATAACACCAAAAAATGAAAATGTCCTGAATGCATTTATAGTTTCTAAATATTCCGTTTGTAATTCTGAAAATTCTAAATTCTGTCTATAAGGTATATTTAGCTTTAACATATAAATATAGACTTTAGGGCACACTTCCTGTATGTGTAGTATCTCAAGTACCATAGAAAACCATGGGAATGAATGAGGTCTGTTTAAAAACATGACTACTTCCAGTAACGACAAAAACAGATAAAAAGCAATAAAATGAATTCATTGAACGTTAGAGATAACAAATGCTTTATTTGAATAACTGCCATGCTAATCCAAATGGGAATTTTTAATTCCTTTAAAGTTTTTTTTTTAAGTTTGATTATTTTAATGTAAATTCATTAAAAAAAAAATCGCATTTACTTTTTCTACAGCTAATTTCAGATTTTGTCAAAGACACATATAATTTCATAAATTCATGTCACCAAAATCTAATTATGGGGTGTAATAAACAAAAATGGTTTGCCACTCCAGAACTGCTAAATGCTGTTACTTTCTGTGGGCCTTTTATGCATTGAACATGTCATTGTAAATTGTCCGATCTTTTTTT
>WMED01000082.1:0-46695 GCA_019650415.1 Pipa parva
TATATTTTGCCTTTTTTTGCGCCCCTTCACAGGTAGTTTTTTGACTACGTTCCATAATAATGCTGCATGAAAACAATGGCTGAATATATATATATATATAATATTGTGAAGGATACTGTAGTAATATGTACTAGTGCCAAAAAATAACTGCACAGCAATCTCTTAACTTATTTATTTTGTATATTTCTTGTTATTACAGCCTTTCTTTACCCCATACACTGTTCCTTTCATATGTTTATGGCTTGTTTCCCTGTCTTGGGCTTTTAATAAACTTCAATCTCTTTGAGAAATGGGATTTTGCATAGACTCTTGACTGTACACACAGTGCATTGAAATTGCCAAAACTGTAGGGACACAGCTCATGGTGTCTAATGCCTATTACAAAGTCATTTTTTTCCTTTATTTTTTAATCTTGCTGCAGGATCTGGATTATCATTAAAAAAAATCACACACAGGGATTCATGTGTCCCCAATGTGCTGTTTGTATGATGATAACCCTGCTAATGCACTGAGATAAGATTTAAATTTCAAGGATAAATGAATGTGCAGAGCTAGTAACAAGGTTTATTTGTGATACTGTGGAAAATTAGTCATAAAACAAAGAATACAGTGTTTGTTATTCACAATGAGAACTTTATATTTTCCACAAGAGGTATTTTGTATAATCGGAAAACAGTCCTCAAATCTGTGCTTGGAGCTGTTATACATAAGAGAAAATATATAAATATAGCAGAACACTGCTTAGTTACTCACAGAACAGTCCTTTCTGTTCTCTGGAGTTTTTCAATAGTATTTGCATCATTTAGTGGATCAGAGAAGCATTATGCAAATGTATGGCCAGTTAACTAAATTAGGAGATACAACCCATTTCTTTGTGATATCAGAAAAAATAAGTGGCGATTATAATACCAAATTTGTATGAAAATAATGAAATACATTTTGCCTCTGTATGTGTGTGAGTAATTTTTATAAGATAAAATATAAGATGTAATAATCCCTGTAATGTTGTATAGTTCAGTAAAACCTGGAGATTAATGCTCTGTTTAGTTTGCTATAACTCATTTAATATAATTTGATTATTTACAGAGCATTTGAGAATGTGTTCTTCTTTAATGTTCTTATACTATAATCTCTATATTTTCTGCATTATATCCTAGGAGGCAAATATGATGTTAGCCCTTTCTGTTATTTTTTTAATACCATTTTTATATATGAAAGGAGCATGCAATTTTGTGAAGTTTACACTTCTTACTTTAACTTTACCAAAAAAATGGCAAAAAAGGAGTATTATTTCCCTCTGGAATAGTATGTATACATGCCTACACTAAATTATCCATGTTTATAAAAATTATATTCATTTGATAAAACATCTTTAGTTAGTCTTTACTACAACAATTTCATTTTAAAATTTAGAAACAGTTGTGCTGATTGGAATGTTCAGTACACCTGCAGACAGAATGTAAAGTCCAATCAGATCCAAGCAAAGTGACATTACAGAAATGAAATGCTAAACTTAGCAGTAAAATGGAATCCTTGGTAGGAAAGATTTAAGGGGTAATTCAGCATTGTCTGAACTTACCCTCCGATTCTTCGCCTCTGTTCGCACACACTGTTATGTGCTCGCTGATGTGCTGCGCGCAGACATCAGCAAACTCTTTAAAGGGATTCCAGTCTCGCGAGGTGACTCGATTTGAGCCTCACAAGCCTCGTTGAGACTGGAATCCCTTGAAAGCGTTCGCTGATGTCCACACTCAGCACATCAGCGAGCGTATAACAGTGTGTGCGAACAAAGGCGAAGGATTGGATCGTAAGTTTGGACTATGCTGAATTACCCCCTTAAAATCAATGTATAATTGTATTACCAATATAAATAATATTACACTAACACATAAAGCTTACTTGTGTTATGAACATATACACTAATAATGGTATAGCGTTCCTTTATGTGTGTTTGGCATGTAACAATAGATTGATAGATGAAATACAAGAACAACTGTTCATATTACAGTATTTTTTTCTTGATTGTTAGAATGATTAAAAATGAAAGTGCATATTTTAGAATATACATTGCAATAAGATTGAAAAATGTCTTTTGGTTTGGTTTAAATGACTAGACACTTGCAAAATCATAATAAAAAAAATCTAACATATTTTACTTTGCTGTTGATTTAAAACACTGACCTATATTTTGAAGGACAAGCTTATTTGACTGTGTCATTTCTTTGAAGTACCTTTTTCATTTATTAAAACTACATTTGATCCTTAGCCACTGCCAGATGTGGATAAGTTTTGAAACACTGCCACACCCAATTAACAATTTTATTATTTGGAAATAATAATTACTAAGTAACCTAAATTCATTAAATCCATGCACACTTTTTCAGGCCTATCCTAAGGCTAAAAATTGGGTACAAAATGATACTGTTACACGTATTGTTTTTTAGAGTAGCCAAAAGAAACTAGCAAATTAAATGCAACAGACAAAGGCATATAAGGTGTTTATTTGTTAAATAGCAAGACATATATAGAACCAATTGTCCCTAGCATCCACCCACTAGGGGATGCAACTACAAGAAATAAGATGGTAGCAGCCGAACCAGGTCAAAGGACCCGATGGGGGCCTCACTGCTCAAAAACAACTATATCTTAAATCAAAGAATCATCACAAACTGCAGTATTACCTGGCCAGCAAATAATCCTATGTGTAGGAACCAAAGGATACCACTAAATAAACTAGGGGGATTAAGAAAAAAGTGATAGTTGGGGGCATTTGTACTGGAAACTGGCACTTACTTCTACTATTGTCACTGAAGCTATAAATATAAAATTTAGATTTTCTTGTTTGAGTCAATAAGCTCATTGTAAATATATGGAGAAGTATGACTTGTATAGACAGCCTTGTGTTACATTGTCATCAGCTATTGCTAATGACTTACATAGACAAATTATAATAATGCCATGAATGTAAAGTGGGAAATCACTTTGTCATTCAAACGTTAAGCTACACTTACCTAGTCTACACTTTCCATTAAATCATCAGTCTGGCCAACATTCAGATACATGGATTTTTCCAATTAACAATTTTATTACATTGTATTATTTTTATTTACAGACCTGTGCTTATAATATTTATTTTAGCATAAGAACATTGAAATTGCAAGAAGATTGGAGTGTTTGATCCCATATGGGAAATTAAGTCCTGGCCATTCCTTGTGTGAATTAACATTTCTGGAATGTTACCTATTTACCAATAACCTAATTTTAATAATGCAACTTACACATCATTACATACAATCATTAAAAATGGTAGTTCTTTATCAGATTATTGAGAAAAATACTGGAGTGGGTTCTGTTTTTTGAGGGTGACTTATTTTGTCTACTGAATTGTAATCAAAAATCATCAGTTAAAATAATAATAAAATCTGATCGTTACTCCTAAATACAAAAGAAGGATGAATAATGACATGTTTATGCTTGTATGTAAAATACAAATGCATCATGGGATAGCTGCCAATTTAAGTTTAAAGGGAATCTGTTATCCTTGCTCTTCTGAAACTAAAAATTCCTTAGAAAAGCAGGACAAGCATTGGATAAAAATATCAGCCAATGTATAAACGTTTTCCTCATCTATACATTTTAGCAAAGGTATTATAGTAGAAATAACATTATATTCTCTAGAAGTATATATACTGATTATTTGTATCTGTCTGGCATACAGTATAGCTAATTATCTGTAGAAATATTTAATACAATGGAAGAGTACCAAAGATAAGTCCCCATGGTGTACAATAATATGATAAATAGACTTGCTATTCATACAGTACATTTTGAAAGAAAATAATGAAACCCTTTAAGGTACCTCATTTTGTACACAATGCAAAACAATGACTATAAATCAGAAAAAAAACACAACCTATAATATTGCAAAATATACTAATACACTTAAATATCTGGAAAGCTGTGCATTATATGCACAATGACTCATAGTTAATTCTTTCACACAAGGTTTTCATCAGGGCCAGCCTTATGGTAAGAAGCACCCTGCAAGAAGGACAAATCTGGTGTTCTTGTTACACTTCATAGCTTCCTGCTGCAGTGACTGGCATCAGAGGTGTGACCAACCCAGCAACAGCTCCTTTACCATAGACCTTCTCCTGTGTTTGGTACCTCTGCTGGTGTCAGAGGTATCGCTGCCCCTGGCCCCACTTCCTAGAACCGATCCTGGAGCTCCATTGTAGGCTGAAGGCTGTCCCTGGTTCTCTTCATTGCCTTCCTATGTCAAATAAGAGCAAAATCTCTATATTTTAAGTACATGAATTCTATTTCTCAAATACAATGCAGAGTCAGGTACTTAAACAGATGTGTCCCATGACATACTGTAATTTGGTCATGAACTAGGTGTAAATTACACCATATAATCAATATACCTCATAAACAGTGCAATAATCACATTTATCAACCTTGCACCATGTGTCAAATAACAGTACATGCTGAATATTTCTGCTATAGTACTCTTTTCCCCACAGTATAGATAATTATTCTGTAAAATAGCTTCATTTCATAGCTGGTGCATTATAACTGGTGGCATGCCTCTCCTAAACCATGCAGTGCACTCTGTGGGTGTGAGGCAACACTCACTGGCATACTCTAACTAAATTGCTCTTTTTATGTTCAGTACTAAGAGAAGTCCACAATGCATAGAAGCTTTCACCATTGTTGTTGTTATCATACACAATGTAATAGCAACACAAGTCAGGTTTCTTTCCGATCCTCACTTGGGGACTAATCTATGCAAGTTGCTGTGAAGTCTGTTTCATTTTTAATTCATTTTGTTTTCACTTAGAAAGTGTATCCTGCTGTTTCCTCATATCTCTTTTTTACTTCAATAACTAATTTTGCTTATTTCTCTCATTGAAATTCATGTTTAAAGCTTTGAAACACTCATTTTGTAATTAATTCCAGTGATTCATGGTCTGCTGCTTGCTGTCCAGTCTTTAATTCCCTGATTTTCTCCAGCACCACAATTCTCTTAAGGGAATAGTTCTTTCCATGCCAGAACCACTTACAATACCAGTAACACTGGACAAAGTCACAAATGCTATTTGGATTGGCAATTAATCAAATACAGCATTTGTGAAAATGTTATCTTTTGTGTTCATGATTCACAGATTGTGTAAATATATAGAAATTGTAAAAGCCTTTCAGCATTTTAACTTTTTGATGTATTGTCCTTTTAAGTCTCACAAAAAGGCATCTTTTTGTAGTAATTCTTCAGATATTTCAACGAGCAGTAAAGAATGGGTACCATGTTCACTCTGGGGGCAGGTTATTTAAACAGACTGTCAGCATCAGATGGGGGGGGGGTTGATGGGTCCCCTGCCAGACCCCACCTCCGCGCTGGCTGCGTCACATGACATATGACATCTCTGCCCTGTCAGGGTGGCCTGCTGGTGTCCATGTGGACCATTACAACACTGCATACAGTCATATTTTAGAAATGTGTCACTGGCAATTCACTTCTGTCAAAGGACATTTTATTTTGTGGTGCAGTAGACCAAGGAGGGAATTCAGCATGCAGCGAAGTGAGCTCCGAAGCGTTCGGCTCACATCGCAATTGGTATTATGCGCATGCTGATGTCCTGCATGCGGACATCAGCATGCGCATTAAAGGGATTCCCATCTCGGAGAGACCAAAAGAGTTGCCTGCTGAATTACCCCCCCAAAATGAGGACACTGGATAATATTTATGGCAATATGGAAGTGACATCACAACTCAGGACATCATCCCAGTACTAAATAAAATATATTAAACAATGCACTGACATAAATGTTAGGAAGATGGAAGGATCAACAGAATTTTAAAATCACTTTTAGTGTATACAGTCCTCACTTCTCACCAGTCATTAAAGAAGGAGAAATATTGCAAATGTGACTGACTACATGATTGCCTATAAAGATTAGCTTATGATTGCTCTGCTTTGAAAGACAATGAAAATGATGATATTTAGATACATTGGAAATTAAGAGACTTACCAAACACTGTTTACCATTCATAACACTCTCAAGGGAGTTGACTTTTAACATATTGTTATATAATGTTTTTTCAAGAAGGGACATTTTAAAATAAAAGAGAAAAGTTTATTCTCCAAGATTATTCTATTCTGTTACTATACAGCTTCATTAAAGTATATAAATCAGTACTACTGTCAACTCTGCCATTAAGTATTCAATAAGAAGGAGCTTAATGCAATTAATAGCAATTAAAATTATGCTTTCATGATATCTGCTACCACATTGTAAGAATATAATTGCCTGAAAGAAATTTTGTACAGTATTTATCCTCTAAATCTGTCCAGTTTATATGAAAAATGCCAAAAACATATCCCATATGGGTGCCATTATCTTCGTGTTTTTTCAAGAAGTAATCTATCTTAACCAGCATATGCACATTAGACTAATTTGCTTTAATTAGATTTTTTTTTTCATTTGAATATAAGCAAGCAGCAGATGACTTTTTTTTTTTTAATTCGCATATGGTATAAATGTACCTAGTAATTTCCATCAAGTGGTCAGCAACACAAAATATTTCTAATGAAAAGGCTTTTTTTTTCTAAATTTAGACAGAATCTAAAATATATTGGGTATATTTATAACCTAAACATTGAACAAACTAAATAAAGTTAATTGATTAGTACTTACAAATAAATAGAGACACTTCAGACACGGGAAATTGATATCTGTATATGATAAATGAATGAACTGATTCACATATCTATCCATTCAAAAGAATGTTTGTGGACAGAAAATCTCATGTTTAAAAGTAGTTTTTTTCAAACTACTTTGGTAAATTAGTGCAATTATGTGGTTTAGTAGAGTATTTGAGGTTATTTGCTGTAAATAACCAATATTTGCATATTTTTCTTAGGCTAAAAGAGTATTATACCTTACTGGCACTGCTTCAAAATCTCTGTCCAGAATTAATTATTCATATCTTTCTCTGCCAGAAAGGGAAACTATTTGCTGAATGATCCCTTTAAGAAATATACAATTTCCCTAAAATTGCCAGCCTTAATGTGTTTATTTTGATTGTCCTTCCCAGTATTATACATGTTAAGAATTTAGTTGGGATGCCCAGGATGATGGCCTTTACCGTTGAAGTTATTTAAGTCCCTGTCAAGGCTGGAACCTCTATTTTAAGAGCAAATACAAGGAGAAGATGCTCAAATACTGTACCATGTTAGATCTCCAAGTGGAAAAAAATCCAAGTGACTCTCCATAGAGATAATCCACTAGTAAACCTATAGAAAAAAAACATTATAATCTCCTCCAAGTAAGTGTGTAGATGTCTTAGTGCACATCTAATGTTGGCCCTACTGGTGAGACCCACAAACCTGTTGTAGCTTTTAGTAAAGTAGATAATGTTACAGAAGGCAATGGGGGGAGATGGGGAAAGGATTGACAATGCAGGTTCCACTGTTACATGTCTTTCAGCTGTTATGAATGTTTCCAATGGTTATTTTATTTTAAATGAATACTTGACAGTTGACACCTTTATGCTTTTGCACATCACTGGACACTATACACTATACAGTACTATGCTAGACCATTTGTAATCAAATATAAATATGTAAATCTTTAACTACTCATTTATCTAAATGCAAAAGACAAGTTTAATGTAAACCACAATAATAAGGATCACATTGTTTGTTTTAATTAGATAAACCAGAACATTACATTTGATCTAACATCAAGTCCATAAAGTGCCTATTCTATGTATAGAAATGTGATTTTGATCTTAGGCAAAAGGTTTACAATGCATCAAGTCAAATAATGGGCTGAAATTATCTATTACATTAGAGAAAGTTACTATCTTATTCATCTTAAAAAGACTGAATCTTATTGGTAAGATTATTTGGGTCCAGTGGATTGTTTGTGTCCCAGTATAAAAACAGAAATATCTTTTTAATATGTCGAATGAATTCAAAACCATAGGTATTCGTGTAGGGAAAATTAAATGGCTATGAGGATGATATAGGCAAAGAGTAAACAATAAATAAATAGGTATATTTAGGGCTTGCTTGTTCATAAACTAGAACCCATTCAATGATTTCAGATAGGAGGGGACAAACCATTCCAAATGATTTAATCAGAAAAATCAGCAATAGTGAAGGTAAATGTTGACAATTGTTCAAAACTTTCTGAATAATCTCATTCTGCAACATACTACAGTAGAATTATAATGCAAAGTAAAATTAATATGTGCTATTCATAATTACTTTTCAGTCCAAGAAATTGTGCTTTGCTTAAAGCTTTTCAAAGAATGAACATGCTTCATTTTACTGCAATGTACAAATATACATAGCAGTAGAGAAATAGAGACTTGATAAACCACAATATATTTTACTCTTCAGTGTGTTAACAAACCCCTCCTGAGTAGGCTTCTGCAATTCTGGTTCATTAGCCCAGCTGGAACCTTGTATCTGCAGTTTTATAGAGAGGAACAAATATTTGCATTACAAGATCCATAGCTTTGCCAACTGAAGTGATAAAATATCTATGTCTGAATGGAAGAGACGCTCCTATATTTTCTTGCTTAAAATTAATATTTCACACATATTCAAAGTAAAACTTTGCTTCTGCCTTAATGAGGCACTCTCTATTTATACTATCAACTAGCATTTATATATGAAAACAATGTATTATTTTTAATAAATTAAGTAATACTGGAAACAAAATAATTTGTTGTTGCAAAAAAAAAAAAAAAGTTAGAGTTGTTTATTCTGCTTGAAGAAGATTGTGCTTCCAGTAATTGAGATTTCTTTTTTTATTTTACTTGCTTTGTAACTGAAAATGAGAATGAAGATTTGGAAAAGATGCTTTATCTGGATGACTCAATGCTACTCCTATAGAGTTGGTTGTTTTAAAGATTGCATGCCAAATACATGTGCTACTACCTGAGCTAACTGTGAT
Source organism: Pipa parva (assembly GCA_019650415.1). Taxonomy (NCBI): domain Eukaryota; kingdom Metazoa; phylum Chordata; class Amphibia; order Anura; family Pipidae; genus Pipa; species Pipa parva. The sequence goes on from WMED01000082.1 coordinate 8,971, forward strand.
GTTTATATGTCTCACTATTACATGTAACAACATTTTGAGGAAGGTATGTTTCGACATTACATATATATATTCTTTTTGCTAACAGATACAAGTTCTGTTCAATTGCATATGCAACATTAACAATTCTTAGTAATTTTCAAGTCCCTTGGTTGTCCATATAATAATCTGTATTGGTCTATTTTCCAGCTATTTTCTGTATTTTAAAAAGGACAGAACTTTATCCATGTGCCAATACTCTCAACCTCATATCCGGCAGTTGTCATTAGTGGATTTAGAATTGTTTCCATTTAATAAATGGACCCTGTATGTGGCTTAGAGAAACACACTTGCACAAAAAAATTAGCATAGGAGTAATAATTATGTGTAAATTAGTATTCAAGTACTTGACACAAAATATCTATAGTCACACATAATACCTAATTACTTCAATAGGGAAATAATTGGGTTTTAAACTATAACTGCACTGTTGCTGGTTATGGTTTATATAGCTGGCTTAGTGGCAATATTATCGAGTGATGACAATAATCGGTACGATTTTTGCAAAATCATTGGATCATTGATAACACCCGATAATTGTAATAATCGTACCAATTTCAACTTTTCTCGATATCATCGCTCAACACTATTAATCACTAATTATCTCATTGGACAGTATTTGAAATTGAATGCTACTAATAGGCATAAATTGCACCCCATTTATTCAAATGTGGCTCGCATGTACTACAGTTATCTAGCTGTTGCAATCTTCTAGCCAACTAGAGAGCTTCCATCTTGGGTGTTAAAAAAACAAAGAGATTGGACACATTTTCTATAACTTGATAGGAAACATGAAAAACATTATGCAGTGAAAGGATGTGTAAAATCTTCCACTTTTTTATACTTTCTTTGCACTTATCCCAGCTTCATTAATAATGATCATTAAAGTATAATTAATCCCTATTTATAAAGATTGCCCCATTAAAGCATTCTAAAGTGTGAAAACGATTAGTGAAATCCTCACTGACCTTTTCACTCTGCAGCACTTGTAATCGCTCTGTAAAATAATCCTGCTTCCTGTAATGGTGAAGTAGATCCCCTCTCCTTCTCTGTATTAGAAACCGACTGTTTTTGACTCTCAGTTGAATGCTGCAGGATCAGGTTACACTAAACATGCACTAGCAGAATGAGTTATTGTGTTTCCTCATTAGGGGGAGGGGGGCTTCTGGGCACTTTACCGGAACTGCAAGTACATATTAATGCTGAGAAGAAATACTGCAGGATTAAGAGGTGAGAACTCAAAAACACAAAATCGTTTTTGTCAATGTTTAAGTTTATGTTTCTACATTATAAATATAATATATATGCATAGTTTGGTCAACAACTTACACTTTAAGCACATTTTCTAATAATATTACAGATATTAATGTTAATTTCTACATGATTATATCTTGAGAAAAATATGTTACTGTCTTCAGAAGGAAGTAATATTTGTAATGATCCAATGGGAGGTACTTTAGATAGTATTCTCCCTTCTTTTTTCCCAGACATTACTTTATGAAATAAGCTCTAGTTAGTCAGTGTATTTCATATATTTTATGTTCTTTTAAACAAAGAAATACAATAAACAAAACAAAATAACATTTCCACAATTATGTAGTTGCAGCCATTATAAAGTGATCTTATTTTCATTAATGCGCACTATACTATATGGCAACTGAGTTATGGAAATTGGTATGGAGTACGACATATAAAAAAGTTACAGGTGTGTTACACTATTACTGAAGATCACTATAGCAACAAGGATTATATAATTGGTGCCAGACCATGAATGACATTAGGTGCTAGATGGTTTTTTTTTTGGTTGGATTGGTCATTTGATACTGCATTAGCAAAGTATTACCTTGATTGGTTTTGGTCAAAACCAGAGTACCAAGTATTGGGTAGTTTAGCACTAGAATCAATGTAGAGCCACAGTGCTATAATAACCCACAAAGACATTGAAATATAACACAAAGGGGTTAATTAACGAGTTATTTACATAATAAACTACTGATTTGTGATTTAAATATTGCATAAGTACTGTAATCTGATTTACATTTTTCACTAGTTTACCTTGCACTTCATCAGTGCATCAATATTTGTTCTGCAACATGAGTAGAAGGGACAATAGAAGGTGGATTTTTGTTAGCATGTGTTGTTTTGTGATGTTCTTGTCAGAATTTGATAAACATACAACATTAAATCTGCCAGGGGCCTGTCAGCACAAGAGCATTTTGATAACAATCTAACAGTTGCAAGATATTGATTGATAGCTGAGTTTAAATCTCAACCATTGGTCGATAAGATTACCCTTATGTTTGCAAATGACAGGTCTGCCCTCTTACTTAGCCTACAGTCCTTGACATTAATGTTTGTAGAAGTATAAATATGTGATATTCTGTATGAAAATGGTTTGCTACATACATTACAGGGAGCCAAAATGTATATATTTGTATATATCTTATTATATGTTTTTTTCTGTGTTCCTGTGTTGATGCTTTTGTTGAAATAGCAAGCATCCTCTGAGCAACGACCAAACTTGTCATAGTTAAACTCTAGCACCGGTCAGGTTGGCACCAGGTTGGAAGTGTTTATTGAACCAGTTGTCCCTGAGAGACATATAATACATAGGGCTACTTTACATAATTGCAGTAATGAAATTAACTCTTACATCTCCAGGAAGAGATGGTTTTCCTTCATATAAATCATACTATTAGTGCTTTGAGCTGGTACATCTATTTTATGCATTGATATATTTTAAATGGATTAAGATATTGTAATTCTGATTTTGTAGTATAAATACTGTACTGAGGTTACATTTAATTTTTTATGCTGCCTTCTTTTTTTCCCAGATATTACTTTACTGTAATTTCAGACAGTGCCTCTAATAAAGAATCTTACAGTGTAAAACCTTGCTAAAACTGAGAATGTGGGATATAACTGTATCCCATGATTTTTTTGCTAAAGTGAATACAGCACCTCCCTCATATACTCATAGCAGATGGAGCCAAAGAGACAAAACACAAAAAGCCCCAGATGATATCTATACATAACTAAAAGATCAAGGATAAATAGAGCACCCTATCTAGTTATACACATTTGTAAAAGAAGCCTAACCTAACTTATGTAAAGTTTTCTTTATATTCAGTGGAAGAAAGCCCTCTTAGGAAAAAAATATCACTTAACAAGACAATTGAAAAAAAAAAAAAACCTAGTGATTTTCTCTTAAGCTGAATCAAGCAAATTTATACAGCATTTGATATCTTCTGCAGCCTAAAAGATGAGGAAGCATTCTACTTGTCACTGGAAAAGCACTACTGGCCATATGAAATTTACAGTCTTAATTTCAGCACATGGCATAGTTATTGATGCATATAAATTAGTACCGTCCTATATTATCAGCTATGTATAGCATGTGGCAAAGTAATCGCTAATGACTAAACATTATAATTATTATTCAGCCATATCAACGACACAAATTATTATTTGATTTCAGAACATTGTTTATTAATCCATCATTTTACAATCATAACGAATATTATAAAAAATATATTATAGTTATATTACAATGAGCCTTGCTTCTATGTATTGAGCATTAGTAATCATTAGTTATGACTTATGTATTTTTAACAGGATTACATTTTCAGCACATATCACAGATATATTAGTGCCATAACTCATATAATTATAGTATATTACATTAAGGTTCAAAGCAATAAGCATTTTTTTCTTAGTAATAAAGGATTTAAGGCATATTATTTATTCTGAGAAATGATTCTTTAACAAAAAAGAAACCTGATTTCATAGATTATAATTTTTTCCATTGTTACTTTAATTTTATAATTGAAATTTTCTAGTAATTATAAAATTTATAACATTGCTTCTTACAAAAACAGAAAGCTGCCTTCTAGCATGCCTGAACATATTCCTATTACAATAAACCAGCGGAGAAATTCATTATCAGTAGTACACATAAATTAAAGTATTCTTGCATGGCTTGGATGCATTAGATTTTGCTTTCAATTGTTCACAACTACTTGCATTCAATAATACATCAAATTGTATAAGTAAGGGATGGTGAGTGTTAACCAGCCTCAGACTGACGAGACTTGGCCCATCAGAGGCCGCCCTCACTATCCTATTTCACTTGATGTGTGACAACACGGAAAAGGCCAGCGAGGAAAGAAAAGTTCCAAACTGCCGGGGCACCTGCTCAGGGCCCCAGGGCCTGTAGGAAGGGCCTGATTGGGACCCCATGGACCTGTCTGAAGGGCTAATTTTGAGCCTGGGGCACACCCTGACTGTGGGCCCACTGCTACTGGTGTCCACTGCAGTATCTGAACTTGGTTCTGACCTTTCTTCTTCTTTTAATTAGGACTTTGTGTAGAGAATGCAATGAGAAAGCATGCCATTCATAGTAATTAATTAGCTAAGGATTCTATATATTTATATAGAAAATCTTTGAAACCATTATCTTTGAAACCATTAAGACATGAAAAAATGGGATTCGGGATAACATAAAAAGAGAATATGGTCTACGGCAAACTGTCTATAGACCTCATGGTTTATGGATATTCACACAGCAGCAAGATTAGTTTGATAATCAATGGTCTAAAGTATTAATTTAGGGATAAGAGTATCAGCTAGATATTTGTGGACCCTATGTGCCCATGGCCTTCTTGAAGAGTGCTCCAGGACTTACATTACCATTTTTATATTTTTATAAGTCTGTTCTTAAGTATTCTCTGTTTTTACCTTTTTAAACTTAATACCCTTATCTGTAAACAAATTGTTCTAAAATACAGCATATCTTACTGCAGTTCTTTCTCTAGTACATTTTAACAATAATGTATCTCTTACACCCAGCACCCATAAAGGGTCCAGCAATACAAAGTTTATTTCTATGGCACATTTCCAGCAATACAAATTCTATGACATAATTGTAAAAATGCAAAGTATAATTCCATGGTACACTAGATCATAGTTTATCAAATGGTGAGGTCCTTGAATCCTTGACCATATTTAAAAATGCACCTTTTAAATAAATTAATTGAAATAAGGCAATTATGCAATATTTAGATTAACTTAAAGCAGGATAACACTGTTGATTGTTCCTGTGGCTGGACCATGGTCCTAAATGGAGGCCTTTTAGGCTAGCGATTGCCTTATAAGTGCATACAACCCTGTGTAATAAATTACAGAACATAAGTGTACTGGTGGCTAGACCCATAAAAACATAGTCTTAAAGGGTTAATATTAAGAAAAATAATAAAAACAGGATGTTAGTCAAATGGCAAGTACATAAAATACATTGACTCCATGGCCTTTGTCAAGGAATATATAAAAATATATTAATTACCAAAAATGTTGCATTTTGCATTTACTGTATGCAACAGAACTAATGTTGACTACTCTCCAACAAAAATAAATATATAATAATTTTAATAATAATAACAGTCCTCTTAAAGCAGATCTTTGAAAAATGTTATGGGTTTAGCAATTTCCACCATATTAAAAGCAGCATTTGAGGATAGATCTCACAGGGGTCTCTTACCAATAAAAATGTAACTAAACAATGAGGACCACTCTACCTTGGCATTGGTTTTGGGCTTCATATTATTATAATCATAAATATGTAGTGAAAGTCTATTATTAAAAAAAGTATTCATTACTAAATGAATATTAAAAGCAAAGGAAATGCACACCAATCATTTCTGTTTTGTTTACTGCTGCAACATTTTATCAGATTAGTCTCCCTTACAGTGCACTTAGAGAGGCCTCAGTGTGTTGCTACAATTTTAGAAGCAATATTGAAATAATCACATGTACATGCACTGGGCTTCCAGAGATGTTTGATTGGTACATTCATGTAGTCTGCACACATAGGCAATGCGTACTAAACATAATCAGAGATTGGAGCCCCATTTCATACTTTCTGGAGAATTAGTGCTAAAAAATGTGGACTTGAAGAGCAAATGTTAAATGCTGTTCATAATATCCATTCCAAAGTTTTACTTTTAACTGAATGTTCTTGCTATTGTGCTCAAGAGGAAAGAAAACAATGACAATTTATTTCACCAACCATTCGGTTTCTATTTTTATCATAATCTTTATGACCTCTGAAAATGTGAGTTTCTTCAAGAGCTCTGAGCAGCAACTGGCCCTGCACCTCTTCAAAGATAATAGTTGCTAATATACATCATAATCTAAAGCAGATACATGTGTTGACCCAAGCCAGCTATTCACCTATTCGGTTATCAGCTTCTGTATCTTACTTTCCAATATAAATTGCTATCGTAAGGTTTTATTTTCCCCAGTACTAAATATCGTGCTTAATACAGCAGAGATCAACCTTCAAATCAAAGGAAATACAAATGCCTTGTAAATACAATGTTGCTACTTTAGCAACTCAAATTCGATCAAAAGAACAAATGTTTCAAATGTAGATTTTAACATTCTAAAATGGTAGATCTAAAGAAAATCACCTCTAAATATAATTATAATATTTGTATATAAATCTGATCTAATTTGAGAACTTCCAACAGAATTCAATCTGTTTTGGATTTTTCAATTTACTGTTCACTTTGAATAAAAGAAACATATTGTTAGTAAAAACACCTAAAATGCAAATTTTCAGTTTTTAAACTCCATCTTATATAATACAATAAAAACAATTCTTGCCATTAGAAATTATTGTTTTTTTAATCTGTTTGGCCTTGTTACCTAGTCAGACGGATGCAAGTTAGTTAATATTTGTTTTTTTCTAATAGCTATAGTCATATAAACTTGTATATTTTATTTAGTTACACTGTCGTTTTAAGATAATATGTGTGCTTTGATCCCAAAGAACACAGCATATTTATCTCCTTCAATGCCAATACTATTGCAGAATTCTAAACAAATAGGAAGTCTGTATATATTAAAGTTGGGATTGCAAAATCACCTAAGGTTGTCTCAGCAAAAATCAATAACATTAATACATTGGTAGATAGATCAAGTTAGAAAAATATTGCAGGTTGCACAAAATAAATTGAAGTATGTTTTCTTTGTCTGAATACAGATACATTGTACTTATGTGCTCAGTTGGTGTTTTATTGATTTTATTTTTCTGGTATTTAGTCATTTTGCATTCAAGGTTGACAAGGGCAATTATAACAGAAAGATATTTTTCAATCCCAGCTACATTTTGGGGGAAAAAAAATAATCAATTTTCAAAATCATTATTTTTTTTTCCACCTATTTTTGCTTTTTATTTATTTTAAAGAACAGTTATGTATGTACCATTACTCCAAAACATTTATGTTATTTTCTCTTTTTATTGTTTTTATTTTGTCTTGCCCTTCTCATTGCTTTCTTGCAGAGGAAGTGTAATCTGCAAACCTGTATTGCATTTTGGAATTATACAGAGCATTGATAAATGACCCTTTGACATCAATGCAATGACCTACAGGCACAAACCTATTTCAATAGAATACACCTTCATTTTAGTGTCAAGAAAGAAATTGGGAAGGTGGAGGCATAGAGTAATGCTGAGATGGGGTGTTTCTGCGTTAAATAACTAACAATATATTTTGAAAATCAAATTATTAAAAATAAATAACATTTTTTTTATTCCCGAGAAGCAGCGTTTTAAAAAATACCCAGCATGCCTCAGAAAAAAAAAGTATTTTTGTGATAGATGGCCTTGCAGAGAAAACAAACCAATTAGCATTATATGTTCTCTGTAGTATTTGAACAAACTATGAAAAGTTTGCACAGTGTGTTCACAGTCTATTGCATTGCACAAAACAGTTTTTGCCGGTTCATAGAAATGATGGACACTAACAAGAACAAACAGAAAAATAACTAGCAAAATGCCTCTTTCCTGTGGTGCAATAAAAAAATAATGGCAACACAAACCTCGTTGAAGAGATTTGTCCTTTAATGGGATATTTCCATTTGTAGCAAACCATTACAAAGAAATGTCCAAGTAAGAAAGGACCTCTCAAATAATAATAAAGCATTGCAACTTAAATTATTCTCTATGTGAATTAGTTTATTTCTTATGGAACCTTATGCAGAGTAACAGGAGAGCACAAATATACCCATCAAAAGAAGTTTATTTTCCAGATAGTTGTAACTCTAGGACGGTTATTCACTAAAGTCCGAATTGTTGCATATAGGAGCAAATTAGTCAGATAAAGATAGTTGCAATAGGCTGCCACTGTCGCAGTCGCGTCTTTATAATGAGAATATTGTCGCTATCGCAACTTTATTATTAGTCGCAACTTTTAAAAAATTGTTGCGATTTTACAATGGGGGAATTGTGGATTTGCTATGGGAATCCGCTGTTTGAGAATTTGAAAGTCAAATTTACACCTTAGTGAATAACCCCCACAGTTTTCATGTCACTTGTCTTTCAATCATATATGTGTAAATATGAAAGTCAATGGTTGTGAACATTAACAGGTAATATGCAAACAGGTTGTACCAGCTATTAAAAAAATAAAATAATCAATCACATTGTACCATAACAGGTACATCATTTATCTCTTTCTACTCAAGATATGAATGAGGGTCCTTTAAACATGTCCCTGCAACTGCAAGGAAATCAAAGGGTTGATTATAATTAACTGTTCTCACTCCTTCTTTCCTCAAAACTAAAGAAGTATAGGAATGGGCTGTTGCTTGAAAAGGTGTCAGTCCTTTCATCACACAAGAAGTAATTCATGGAATGACTCTTCTCGCAAGTAATCATCCAGGATAATTATTTTAAATTACAAACCGGATTCCAAAAAATTTGGGACACTTAACAAATTTTGAATAAAAACTGAATGCAATGATGTGAAGGTGCTAACATCTAATATTTTATTCAGAATAGAACAAAAATCACAGATCAAAAGTTTAAACTGAGAGAATGTATCATTTTAAGGGAAAAATATGTTGTTTCAAAATTTCATGGCATCAACAAATCCCAATAAAGTTGGGACAAGGCCATTTTTTACCACTGTGTGGATTCCCCCTTCTTGTTACAACATTCAACAAACGTCTGGGAACAGAGGAGACCAGTTTCTCAAGTTTAGAAATAGGAATGCTCTCCAATTCATGTCTAATACAGGCCTCTAACTGTTCAATCGTCTTGGGCCTTCTTTGTCACACCTTCCTCTTTATGATGCGCCAAATGTTCTCTATAGGTGAAAGATCTGGACTGCAGGCTGGCCATTTCAGTATACGGATCCTTCTCCTCTGTAGCCATGATGTTGTGATTGCTGCAGAATGGGGTCTGGCATTATCTTGTTGAAAAATGCAGGGTCTTCTCTGAAAGAGATGATGTCTAGATGGGAGCATATGTTGTTCTAGAACCTGACATAGTTTTCTGCATTAATGGTGCCTTTCCAGACATGCAAGCTGCCCCTTCCACAAGCACTCATGCAACCCTATACCATCAATGATGTAGGCTTCTGAACGGAGCATTGATAACAACTTGGGTTATCCTTGTCCTCTCTGGCCCGGACGACATGGCGTCCCAGTGTTCCATAAAGAACTTCAAATCATGACTCATCTGACCACAGAACAATCTTCCATTTTGCCGCACTCCATTTTAAAAGACCCCTGGCTCAGTGCAAACGTTTGAGCTTGTGGAGCTTGCTTAGAAATGGCTTCCTCTTTGCACTGTAGAGTTTCAGCTGGCAACAGCGGATGGCACGGTGGATTGTGTTCACTGACAATGCTTTCTGGAAGTATTCCTGAGCTCATTCTGTTATTTCCTTGACAGTGGTATTCCTGTTTGAGATGCAGTGATGTTTAAGGGCCCAGAGATCACGAGCATCCAGTAGAGTTTTACGGCCTTTACACTTACGCACAGCAATTGTTCCAGATTCTCTGAATCTTTAGATGATGTTATGCACGGTTGATGATGATAACTTAAAAGTCTTTGCTATTTTATGCTGGGTAACACCATTCTGGTATTGCTGCACTATCTTTCTGAGAAACTATGGTGGAATTGGTGATCCTCTAACCATCTTTGCTTCAGAGAGACACTGACACTCTGAGAAGTTCTTTTTATACCGAATTATATTGTCAATTGACCTAATTAGTGTTAATTGGTCTTCCAGCTGTTCGTTATATGCTCAATTTCCTTTTTCCAGCAACTTATTGCTACTTGTCCCAACTTTTTTAGGATTTGTTGACACTGTGAAATTTTGAATCAACATATTTTTCCTTTAAAATATTACATTTACTCAGATTAAACTTTTTATCTGTCATCTATGTTCTATTACAAATAAAATATTGACATTTGCTATCTCCACATCATTGCATTAAGTTTTTATTCATAATTTGTTTAGTGTCCCAACTTTTTTGGAATCCGGTTTGTACCATAATACACTGATCTTGATCCATAACTTCCTTGCTGCCACTCATTGCCACTAAAAATAAAAACCCAAAACTATTTTATCTTAAGGATACAGTGACCTCTGTATCATTTTAAAAAAGGCTCCCAATCCAGGTGAATTTTTTACTTTTTCTGAAGTTACTGCTCTTTTTAAAGGAGAGTCTGACATGCAGGCAGATATTTAACTTGAAAACATAGCACATGGTAGTTGCCATTCATTTCTGAAGCTTGGGACCTCTGCCCCCCTCTATTCCCAATGCCCAGATCATTAATGTGTATGAGTGCGTCTCAGATAGGTCCAAAGCAAAATTTTAACAAAGAATGAAAATGGTGCACAACATTTTAGTGTAAGTTATTTATATTTTCAGTCATTTAATTTGCCATTCTTTTTTATCACCGTAAACACTAAAGAAACTATATTATTTTAGATTTTGAAATAGAATATCATAACACAAAAAGTATGAATTTAATTATAGTTACGTAAGTAAGATATGGAAATGGTATTGCTCAATTTCCCACCAGTATTATGTAGTTAGAGTGTTAATCTAACATATCCTACCTACTGTATGTATAAGGAGTGTTTTACCCAGGAGTATGGTATTATCACCATCTTCTGGGGTTATGCATTATTGCTTATAGAAATATGATATGTATCTGTGAATATAGCTGGGAATAGTAAACCCAGTCTATAAATAGCTCTGTTCTTAGTGGGTTGTGGTCTTCAGCTCCAGGCCTGGGTGCAGGCTGGAGTTTAGCTTCAGGCTCTTCATTGCGCAGGGTGGAGATTACCTACAGACAGTCCAAAGTGACTGAGCTCCTGTGTCGGATCCTTTGAGAGACAAGTTACACCTTGCCAAGATTAGGGAAAATACAGTATACTCAAGGGACGGTAACTTCACAGTACCTATTATATAGGAATAGGGATCTACTACTTTAAGAAGTGTATGAATCTCTATCTGTTTACATATTTGTAAATAAACAGTATTTCTCCAAGTGGATACATGTAATAGCTAAAGAGGTTAAAAATAGAGTTACACATATATGACACCAGTTATTGTATCCCTTGCAACACATCATTGTCATCTTTTAAATAGAAGATTATTATTCCATTTGTATTTAAAACTAGGTGACCTATAAATAGAAAGCACTTTTTTACAGGATTTAGTGTCCCTTTAACATGCAACTCAAATCTTTCTACAGAGTTGTAGCAGTTTTAAAGTGGTATCTGGGACTGAATGATGGTTACCCAACTAAACATTCTACTACAACAAGTGCAGTCATGCAGTATTATGGTAGAATCTTGAAAATGACCTACTTATACTGATCTTGTTTTTTCAATACTAGCCCAAGTATATATGGTGTCATTTTTAATAACTGACCATTATTTCATTAGTAACATTTTGCAATCCTGCCCCATGTGGAAAACAGCATGCTACAAAAAAATACCATCCAGAACTGCAATTCTCAGCTTACTAAAATGCAACTGCCTCGACATAGGTTATTGGATTGTCTGAGAATCTTGAGGAGAAATTAGTTTGCAGTTCCAAAACCATATTTATTTCTCGCTGTCCTGCCAATACCCTCTAATTTTTTTATATCCATTAATGACTTAATGCCCTTATCTTTCACTTTAAAATTGAGTCTTGCACAAACAGCTGTTATTTATCTTGGAATAGGAGTGGGGGATGACATTGTCTGTATACCTTATCTTCTTCTCACTCATGATTACTTCATTTTCTTCCATCCAAACCTTGTCACTCATTAGGTTTCGTTCTTGGTGTGCAGCATGGCCTATTTTGAAACCACATTTCTTTTCTGTGTATATTACATGGTCACTGGGTCACAAAATTAACCTCTTGTCTCTAAAACAATCTATTTTTTGACCCACAACCAAGTGTAAGTATTCCATAACTCACATATCACTGGAACCTGGAAAAATTACAGAGACAATGGCATCTTAAAACATCAATCCTAATGTATCTAAGAAGGAAGTCATAACATATTTTCCTCAAATATGCAAAGTTCTTCTCTGCATTTCTTTATATCTGATATCACTGTTAGACATACTGATAATTCACTGTTACCACAAATACTGCCACAAACAAGAGCGTTGCAAACCCTCGGCATAATAGTATTATATGGCTTCGGTACATATGTGGATCTGTCACTTATTTTATTGGAAAAAACTGTTATAAATATATTTCTTTACTAAACACCTTCACAAACAGTATAATGTAGGATATTAGGAGATTCTGTGGCTTGTTAAAGGTTCATCTATGCTCAATGCAATACAGTGAGTTCATTCTGAAATACATTCTGTCCACTATTGCAGTTTTAGGGGATTATTGTCTAAAGTCTGAATTGTTGCGTAAAGGTGTGAATTCGCCACTTCCCCATATGTGGGTATTCAGCAAACTCTGCAAAATGGTGACTTTGCCAGCTACCAACAGTTGCAAACATAACTGACTGCTACTAACAGATTCATGACTTCACTATGGGAATATTGTATTGTCATGGTTGTGAATCTACTATGGGAATCCGCTGTTCATTCAAAAAAAAGAGTAAAGAATCAGGGCATAGCCACTTGAAGTGATGAGAATTCACTCCGACAGTCAAATTCATACTTTGATCAATAATCCCCTTAATCTATAAGGGCATCAGAACAAGGGCCTTTTATTTATTCCCATTTCAGGGAGTCTCAACTGAGAGGAAAAAAAGTTATTTAGTAAACTTTTCATCCCATGAAATCATACTGTATCATATATTATACCTTCTCAGTCATGACTGAGACACCAGATGTTAAAGGTTGGGAGATTATTTCCTTACACTGATTCAAGTGGGAAGGGATGAAAGAAAGAGTGTAAAAATTAACCACCCATTGCATTGTATAATACCACAAATAACTGAAATATAGATTTTTAAACACAGAATTCATTGTCAATACAAACAAAATAGGTAGATTTTTGTGAAAGTGAACATATAGTGCCTTCCTTTTTTTTTTATTTATAGTTTTTATTTTATTTTGCATAACATGTTTTACATTATAACAATATATGATACATTTTAAGTTATCTAACGTTGTCAACTTTGGTCAGTTTTATACATCTTTCATTTGTAAATTGCTTTATATTCTTTGCAATAAAGATTTATATGAATATTTGGTACAATTTTTATTTTTAATTGAATTTTCGCATTTATATAAACATTGAAAATTGTCTAAATGATTGCTGAGGATAGCAAAAATGTCTAACGTTAATAAATCTGTAGTGTTAGTACAGATTATCTATGAATTAGTTGTTTTGGCTTGTGTGACTGTGCCTTCCATTTTTAAATATTTGTCTTTCATTTATGAACTGCATATGAGTGCACCATGCAGAAGATATGCAGTTTTCATAAGATTAAAATAGGTTTCTTATCTCATACATTGTGGTGATAAAGATACCAAGTTGCACTGTTGAAAACAATTGATCTTTTTTTTAAAAAAGAGAACAGAACAATAGGCTGTAATAGGCAATGCAGCTAGTTTTTTGTAAAGTGAGACAGGACTGCTGTGAGCAAAGAAGGAGCAAACAATTTTTCACATATGCGAACATAATAATAATAATAAATATATTACATGCACTAATTATATTTCTAGAATGAAAAGTTAAATATACAGTATTTATTGCACAACTGCTTGTTGCTGTGATGTTAGAAATGTAAGATTTGTTCTGGTGCCACTGTCCACCTTACATTTCATCATGACTTTTTGACCTTCCGTTGTATAAATGCCTAAAACTAGGGAAATGTACAAATGTCTTTTTGTTTGTGTTTGAAAGAAGTACTTGGTTGCACACTCATTATGGGAGCTACTTATGAAAGGTCCACATTTGTGGCAATTTGCCATTTCTACACCTCTCCTTATTTATCAAAGTGTGAGGGAGAGATAGATAGGGATGTAATATTCACTTTATAAAGTGAGTGGAACAGTGGGATGATAAATGTAAGGTTATGCATATGGGAAGGGAAAATGCATGTCTAGATTATATTCTAAATGGGAAAACACTGGGCAAAACAGACAGGAAAAGCACAGTGCACAAGAAAGATATGGTTGAGTGAGCAGGTCCAAAGATGTAATAAAAGGAATGAGCAATATACAGTACCAAGAAAGATTATCAAAACTGGGCTTGTTTAGTCTGGAAAAAAGAAGATTAAGGGGTGACCTAATAACTATGTATAAATATATTAGAGGTCAGTACAAAGATCTGTCTCACAATCTATTTATACCAAGAACTGCAAGTATAACAAGGGGGCATCCTCTACGTTTAGAAGAAAGAAAGTTTCTGCATCTACATAGAAGGGGATTTTTTACTGTAACAGTGATGTTATGGAACTCTCTGCCTGAAGAAGTTGTCATGGGTAATTCCAATAAGGAATTCAAAACTGGTTTGGATGTTTTCCTTCAGTGTAAGAACATTACAAGTTATGGGTAATAAATAACTGAAGGTGGGATCTTGATCCAGGGAATTTATTCTGATTGCCATATTTGGAGGATTTTTTATTTAATATGAGGATAATTTGCTCTTGCCTTATGTTTTTTATTTTTATTTTTTTGCCTTCCTCTGGATCAACATTGCAAGATAATAGGATGAACTGGATAGATTTGTGTACTTTTTCAGCCTTATAAACTATGTTACTATGTTACTTCACTTTCTTGGGTTCTTATGGTCGAATTGACATCACTCTGCATGACTACACATCCTATTACTGTTCAACTGACTACACTGCACTAGCAAAAAAGTCACATCCAATGCTGCTTGCTTATTCTAATGGTAATACCCTGCTTAGTGAATAATAAGTTGCACATTTGAGGCTGTCAGAGTGTAGTCACCCAAAGTATGTATATATATATATATATATATATATATATATATATATATATATATATATATATATATATATATATATATATATTAATTTTTAAAGTGCAACAAGGTTACGCAGCACTGTACAATCCAGTAATAATTCAGAAAGCTGTAAAGTGCGGAGCAAAGAACAAGTGAAGTAAATTACAAGCATATAATCAAGAAAATACATTGCTCTAAGTGCCAGGTCATGATTGAAACAAGAGGATAGAGGTCCCTGCCCCATAGAGCTTACAATCTAAGTAGGAGGAAGACTTACATAAACATATAGGAGGGTAACAAGTGCAGTAGAATAAAGTAACAGCTCATTTGGTTATTGGTGCTACTGCATAAATACCCATATAGACATGAAAACCAGTGCTAGTGTTCCAAGAGGTAAGATTTTAATTTAGATTTGAAGATATTGATGGATTGCTCTTGACGGAGGTAGAGGAGTATAGAATTCCAAAGTGGTGCAAATTCACACTTTGATGAATAGGCCCATTATGTTTATAATTAATAACAACTTATAAGTTAAGCTATAACTTGTAGCTAAAAAGTGCTGCTCCAAGATTACAAACATGGGGAATCCTGGGAGAAACTTCACAATAAAATAGTATAAACCATGGCAGGTGGCAAGGACATGTTATTATATATCTACACATATAATTTAATTGTACATTTCATGTACCATATTATACCTGCTTTACCCCCTTTCATGCTAGATATGCTACTGACAGTTTTTACAGAACTTCATTTTTTATTTTACTTTAAGCAACACATTCTGTATACCTCCTTAGACTTTTGTTATATCTGAGCTTGATCTCCCAGTACTCTCCATTTGCCTGTGTATTTACTGTATGTGTCTAGTTAATATTAACTGAGCGTATTCTCCCATCAGTTTTAAAGCTTGGCTGTAAAGTCATCTTTTGAAAGATGAACCTACTTAAATTATTAATACTGTACAACTAATGTATGCAACTTCACCGCATCCCAGTTTTTCTAAAGTGAATGTAGCATTAGATGTCTATTTGCCTTCCATTTTAATAAATATTAAGATGGTCTAGTCAATTGTTATCATTAATTTACAACTTTAATTGATGTTTTTGCAGTTTATTTTAAATATTTTAACATGTACTTATATAAATAAGTTAGAATTTCATTCTAAACAAAAGCATGTTATAACCTAGGTATTCCATTTTTCAGTATGTGATTTTATGTAGGGGATAGTTAAATGTGGTATGACCTATAAAATTAACATCCTCAGTTCTCTCTTGCTAACTTTTCCCTGTATATGACATATACAAAGTGGTCTGAGACACTCCACAATTATTTGGTTAACCCAGAGGTTCCTAATAGGTGCTGTTCATTACCTAGGGTATAGATCCATACAAAGCAGCTGCAGGAACCATTGGTTAGCTTGTTATGCATTTGATAAAGGTCTCAACTGCCTGAAACATGTTATGCGCATGAATAAATAGGTAGTTGATCTACCTTTGTATTTGGTAGTGGTTCCTGCACTTTTTATTACTTTTACCTGTAATTTCTGTAAATAATCAAGGTAGAAGAATTTTTAGCCAGTGTTTTGGTATAGGTGCCTTTGGATACTCTAGGATCATGCTTATTCATGCACCTGGACAGAGCTAATGATGCCAATATTTCCCAAGCAGGAAACTATAGTACATGTTTTTCTGATGTGTAGGGTCTAACTGCAGAACTAATTACCACTAAAATACCTGCATTTAATCTGCCAGACTATTCATAGTAATGTAAATCTTAAAATTAAGGCAATGTGGAAAAGTTAGACCCTCAGTTGATATTTCTTTTCTTTTGTACCTCAAATGGTCAAAAAAAAAACCAGCAGTACATTATTTACATTATTTACTTACCACAGAAAAGAGGTATCAACACTAAAAAAGGCTGGAGCACATCTTCTTAAAAGTGCAATCACCTTCAAAAGAGTTTTAATTTCTCCTTAAGCCACCATAGTTAGTGTAGACACACCATAGGGAGAACTACAAGTTGACCAGCATGAATCATTTCCTTTTAACTGGTGCAAAACAGGGATACATTTATAAATTTACCTTTATCCTCCTTTATCATGCTAGAAGCTACATGTGAACAACCATTTCACATTTTATTGTACATATCTTGATCAAGCAAGTTTAAGTTTAAGTTTCAAACAAAAAAAATCAAATGCGAATGAAACAAGGCAATCTAGAGGGCAACTGAGGAATTATGATTCATTTAAACTTTAACAGCAAAATACATTTTTCATGCATGCATTTACCATCCCCATTAAATTGGACATTTTTTTTTTTTGCTCTTGGTTTCTCTTCTCACTTTGTAATAATGATAGATAAGAGAATCTGAAAGATATTAACTTTATGCATCTTATTGATCTATTAATTCTATTGCCAAGACAATACATGTTTATTCTACATAAAGCCCATAGCATAGCTACAGAATCTCTTATTACAAAGTCAAAGATCATATTCATAAACCACAGCATGCATGGTTTACCCTCCTATACTCTGTCCACCAGGGGCCTGAAAATACTGCTTCTCTCACTGGAAAAGATGTTGTCTTTGCATCTGGCAAACCCACGCACATCCCTTTTGCAGCTGAAACAAATGGTACATCTTTTGTGCTTGGAAGATTTGAAACATCTTTGTTTAAACCAGAGAACTCATTTTCCAGCAAGCTTTTGTAATACTGTTTAGCTTTTTAAGGATTTGAAAGAGTTTTTTTAATCCACATGTCCTACGGGATAGCTGACAGTGCTTACCATACACATAGTAGCACTGCTTTATGAATTAACAACGTCTGGATTTATTGGAATTTCTCAAGCAACTTATCCACTTGTGCTGTATTTATATATCCAGAAATCATACATTATTGGTGGGAATTTGTGACAGATTTAAAAGTCTATGCATTCATGTATTTAACAGCTAGGAACTCAAATAAATCCTTTTATTTACTAATATATCTACATGAATGAGCAAGTAATGGGATTTCATATCCTCATATCCTTATATCCTTAGGCACCATAAACTGATGTAACGACCAAGGTGTTCAACATGTTTTTTAGCTATTAGACATCGTTTAGTTTTGATATTTAAATTATAAATGTAAAGTGTTGTCTGCCCTATAAAACATTAATCTGGTTGACCTTCTCTCTCCTCCTACTTCCTGCAATCCCTTTATTTATTATGTGATATTTGCAAAATAATTCAAATGTGCTATTTACATGTCCAGTATTAACTATAGTATTATTATTTAAATAAATGATGGGGTATTTAAGATGTATTTCGGTACTGTCAAGCTACAAAATAAGTTAATGTTCAGTACATACACACACATTGAATGGATCTCTCCCTGGAATCAAGTGCTTCTGTTGTATTGAACTAAGAATGTGTAGATTGAGTTAGTTTTCAATTCTAATGACCTCCATAAGACATTTTATTTTTTGCCTCAGGTATTAAAAATACATAATAAGCTCCTTAGGGCAGAAAAGTAATGTAGATGCATTTCACTAAAAATAGTTCAACAGAAAAGAAATTTATTTTTTTTTAAATTCTGTTTTGGTGTCAGTTCTTATGTGAAGTCAATTCAGTTAACTATGAATAACTATTTAACATTTAAAGAATGTATGTTGCCCTTGTAATGATTACATACTGCAATAAACAGTTTAAAATTGCACTTTCCTATTTGCTAAAACTATATCACATGTGTCAAATTCAAGGCTTGTGGGCCTAATCCTTACCTTGATTCAAGGTGCTGGGACTCTAGATGTGGCAGGCACAGCACATGCCTTTTTACCACAGTAGCAATTAAATTTGCAGAGTATTGAGGGTAGCAAGAAGGAACATCAGTGAATTAGCTACAGTATGATGATATTACAGTGGTGCCCAGGTAGCTGAGTCGCTGCCTTCTATGTTGCAAAAAAATGCCTGGAATTGGAAGACTGGGGATCTCTGGGAAAGAGAAGCACATGGAGGCTGGAGAAAACATTGAAGAGGTGGAAATCACCTACCAGCAGCACATTACTCTCTCTGGCAGGCAAATGCCAATGAAAGTGGAAGTGTTGTACCCTGAGTCTGTAGGATTTTACAGAGAAATAAAATGAATGTTTCAGGTTATTTAACAATAGGTTTAGTCTTATGGTTGCATTCAAAAGGTTGATTGTAATAGTAAGATTGTATAAATATAACTGTTCCTTAAAAAGTAATCTATCAGGGTCTATCAGCTCACTGTTGAGGCATAGTTAAATTTATACAGCCTTTTTTTATTACAGTTGACTCTTTGAAGACAAATATAAGGCTGAAGTTACCCTTGGTGAAAATGAGTTTGACACCTCTGAACTATGCAATTACAGATATTTTTGTTACAAAATATTTATATATTATTAAATTCCTATATAGATCCATGTACCACTTTTGAGCTTTTACAAGGGTGAGGAGCAACACATTTTGCAAATGCAACAGATTTTCATGTGTACAGTGAAAGACAAGTAAGCCAGCATCTATTCAGAGGGTGTATGAGAGTAGTCTTTGTGGTTTACGTTTTCTTTTTCGAAACAAAAGGAGGTGTATAAGGGTTGCTGAGTGAGGAAAAACTTATACATATTTGGTTATAATTAGTATTTTATGAAAGTCTTTGGTTGGTCTTGCAAACTGGTTTTTGAGTTTTTGCAATCATGAGGAACAGGAAAACAATAGCTGTTCCAACAGGAAAAGAGAGAAGTAGGAAAAAACTATGGGGATAATTACTAAGAGCATTTTGAACTATTTTACCCTGTTGCACTGTTAATTTTAATATCCCTGTACTTTTTGATTCCCCTGATGAATGTTTCAAGTGAATTAATGTTTTTCCCATCAAAATTGTTATTGAAAAATGTCATTCAGTTGAGAGAGGCAGACTGCAGTGTTTCTCTGTTAGTTTCCTCATTCATTACAGATCAGTATCCTGTTAGAAGTGATAATACTTTACAATGTGGCTAAATGACAGAACCAGCTCCATAGAGCATAATGGGTTTTCAGCAGCCCAAATTAGGGGAACACTTCTGGGCAATAAAATATAGTTTGAAAAGCTTAGCAAACAAGCAAAACCAGCAACAATGTCTTAGTATATCATATAGTCACCAAGTCCACAGACTTGGAAAAAGAAGGATTTTCTCCAGCCTACCAGTATAACCTCTTGGCATAAAGCAGTCTTATTGGTGTCCACCACAGTTGTTCTATTGGTATACAATAGTATGAGAAAAAAAAGTCTTGTCATCCCACCAGTGTTTTGGCCTAGCCTTACCTACACACACACCCCACCCCATACACATCTACACCTCATACACTTACCCCTGCACACATACACTCTGTATATGACTGTATAAAATTTGTTTATTCCCCTATATATATTTATTGGCTTCTTCCACATATTTTATTGTAATTTACTTATTGATTGTTTTTTTTCAGTATGTGCCATTGTATTATTTTTATTGTCTGCCTTTCACAGTGTGACTAGTGGATCAGATATTTCTTATCACTGATCAAACTGAATAATCTCTGATTTTATTACTCTATTTACTTTATTTCTGCTGTAAGCACACATTGGCAAAGACCAAGTTGTGTGCCATTTTCAAGTGTTGATGTGCACCTGGGCCACATGGCAAACCTGACACTGCTCATAGGAGACAGACAAGCACCCATTGCCCACTTAACTACCTCTGTGTATGCACAGTTCCAGTCAGAAAAACCACCACAATATTTATAACAGCCATTCTTTACATAGCCTCATTACTCATAATTACCTGGATCTAGAGAGTTCCCCACAATAGTATTGTACTTAGGACTGAACTGACTGAGGTATAATGAAGGCAACTTATGGTGCATAATAATACAGAAGTGACTTTCACTTTACCAGTTTTGAGTGTGGAAAATTGGTGAATCTGGCATGCATACTGCTCTGAATCTACCAGTTTGACTTCACCAGATCAAAGTAGTGATGTAGGGGGGTTGATGACTGGGCTCCTGTTTAGTGTAAGTTGACTATACTCTAAAATGACAAAGAAAATATAGCAATCAAGTAACAACATAAATTAGGAATATAGTGACCTAGAAAGGGATGTAATATCCATTTGATACAGTTAAAGTGACATTGTAAAGATGATGACATCACTTCAGTTCACTTGATCAAATTTACATCTCTGCACATCTAATACTGTTCGACTTACTATACTACACTATGCATAAAATAGTGACTGTTACTGTTCACTTTTTCAGCAAGAGAATTCACCGTTTAGTGAATAAGGAATAGTGAGTCTGTTGTTGCATAGCATCCCAAATAAGCTCCCAAGTGTTTGGTATCCTTACATCTAAAAATAATACACAGACTGCACAAATACTAGGGACATGCATCACAATTAAAAAAGAAATTTGAATCTCTTTTGGAAGGTAAGAATAGTCCAAAACACTGGTGAATTGGCAAGACACTTGTTCTACTATAATTGTATACCAATTTCTATTGTGGTGGACACAAATAAGACTGTGTTATGCCAAGGGGTATTTTGTAAACACAAAATTAATTATGGTATACCATATTTTTCGCACCATAAGATTCACCTGACCATAAGAAACTCCTAGGACTTTAAGGAGGAAAATAAGAAAAGAAAATATTCTGAACCAAATGATGTGCTAAAATATTTAATAAAATATACCACCCCTCCCCTACGTGCCCTCCCTACCCTGCCTACCTGCTCTTCCATCCCTGCCTACCTGCCCTGCCCTGCCTGCCATCCCTCCACTGGCAGGGAGGATTTGAGTTTTGTTTTGATAATATGGAGGGGCTGTTTGTGGCAGATGTAGATAATATGGAACTGTAGAGTTGCAAGGCAGCTAAACAGCAGTTGTTTTTGACAAGTCAGGGCAGTATTGGTAAGTGGTGCATAGATATATTTGCTTTATGAGTTATGGAGTAGACAAAAGTGAAGGGATGTAAGGATGGGCAACATAACTAAATACATTACATGTCAATAGGAGGACAATGTAAATAATTCGTTTTACAATTTGGAGTTATGGAGCACACAAATATTGGGAGAAATTATGTTTATGTAAAGTAGAAGAAGTTATATTCAAACAGTAGCAGAAATTTGCAAAAAAAAAAAAAATAACATATTGTTGGATTCTGACTAACCATAGAGTAATTCATATTTTATACCAACTGCAGGTTAGCTAGAATAAAGCCATTTATAATGTACCAAAATAAAAAAAGAAACCCAGAAACACTTACTGATAGCATTTTATACATTTGGCAAGAATTTGTAGCCTGAATAACAGCTTGTCACTTTCTCTGCTTAGTATAGATTAATTAACTTGCAAAGATTCCACTCTATAGTTTATACTGGAGCCTAATGGCCCATTAACCTAATTTCCTGTAGCTATCTTTAATTGTTTGTTTTACAGAAGGGTTAGTTGAAAGGTTTTATTTGGTAACCATTTATCTATAATCCTTATAATTTGTCACTGGAATCTTTCCAGCACTGAAAATCTTAAATAAAGTAGCCTGTATTTTTCAGTGTCTTCAAAAGACTAAAAATGTATTCTGATACAAGCAAATATAAAATAAGACACAATACAACAAAGTGCTATGTGTCTGAATTCCTTTGCGATCTTACTACAGTATGCAGAAGAGATGTATGTATTGCAAGACATGGTGAGTCATCCTTCATAGTGCGAATTCAACAGACAGTACTGAATTTGCATCCCTTTATATCCCTTTGCTCCAACAAATATAAATTTGCTACTTCTTAATCACCGAACAACAGATTCCCTTGGCAAGGAAGGGCACAACAATGGATACTATCTGATGCATAGTCAGTCGAAAAGGAACAGGATGTCATAAGACTTTGACAAAGTTAATCGAAGTGCCTTCATTAATGATTTCTATAGATCTGGTTCAAGGTGGAAATGTCATTCTAACTGTATCTTTCTTAGATTAATGCAAAGAGGTGCATAGTAAACTGTTGAATTGGTTGAGAATTTGCCACATTACAGAGTTTGTAATCCCCATGAAGTTAACACCATATGGCAAAGCTGATTCTTGACAAAATAAGTAAAATTGCTATGTGGTCAGTGTCTATCTATGATAGAAAGAAAAAAAAAGATGGTGATCAAGGTTGCACTTCTTTCTTGGCACAATGTGAAATCAAAAGTATCATGTACCCCATTATATCAAATCATACAAAGATATGCATGCAAAATACAATTTTGTTCCCCCAAAACATTATGAAATAAAAATATGAATTAGTACAATAGCATTAAAGAAAATGTTACAAAGTTTACTTGAATTATTTAGTTATAATCTTTTGATTTTTAATGGATTTAATTTCTGGCACTCCTTAATATCATTATACCTTAACACAATATATATATATATATACCTGGATTTCAGACCTGCATAACTATGTTTACAACAAATCCATCACAGATTCCTGTATCTTAAGTCTTTTTTTACATACTGTATTTTGTGTATGCCATATGAAACAATAACTGAAAACTAAATATAATACATGATAAAAACAAATGATTGTTTTAAGTGTCTAAATATTATAATAGAGGGTTTTGATAACATAGCTTTTCTATAGATAGAATTCTCCAGCAGATTTAGAAACAATGGCAGTAAATTTTGAACTATTCAGAATAATTCATCACTTTACCAAAGTGAGTTTAAAGTTGAAACAGAAAAACTAGATGGATGAACTATTAGCTGTAATAGTATAGTACAGTAATATAGCTGTATCTATACTTGATATACTGGATCTTCCAGATCAGTGAGAGAGGCGTGACATTGACGTCTTATTCCAAAGCCTAAATTAGGAGTAAATATGGAAAGGAAAAAAGTAAGCGATGCCTTTCTTGATTCACTTTTTGTAGCAATTATTGTCTTTTTCAATGGATTCAACTCATCCCAATCACAGCAGTCTATAGTTATTATAGTGGTATTATCTACAGTTTGGAAAATGTTCTACATTGTTGAGCCCATTTTTTTTTTTAATAGTTTTTATTTTTATTTTAAATATAGCACGAAATTAACAACGAACAATAAAACAAAATAACCTTGGCGATTTGTACAGATAACTTGTTTCAGATTACTAATACAATTTGTGTCACATATTTGGTGTCCTGCGATTCTTTCTTTAACTATTGCCTTAACCAATTCACTTCTGTAACTTGTCTGTATTCCTTATCATCTATCTAACCATGCCTTCCACATTTTGTCAAATTTAGTTTTGGAACCTCTAGCAATATACGTCAGCGTATAAAGCGGAATCTGGGATTGAATTAGTGAAAGCCATTTATCTACTGTCAGTGTGGTTTGTCCAGTTTATTGCTATAGTTTTTTTTTGCATAGAGTAAAAGCACCCTCAACAGTTCTTCATATTGATTACTGTGTCCAAATTCGTAGAAAAGATTTAGTATACACACCTGTGAGGATACCACTCTTGGTGCTGCTATGTTTGCCTCTAGGTATAACATTACCTCTCTTCAGAATGGTAATATTGGGGGCAGTCCCAGCTCATGTGGAAGAAGTCGTCATTTTATTGTTGACATCTAGGGCAGTTTGTATTTCCAAGTTTCTTCATTTGGTGGAGCCGAACTGGGCTGAGATAAGTTTGATGTATTATTTTGGTTTGAATCAATTTATCTCTAGTGCTTATTAGCCTTTTCGTACTATTGCATGCTATTTCCTCCCAGTCCTCGTCCTCCAAACCTGACACATGCTGGTCCCATTTAGCTTTGACTTTAATTATTGGTGAATCTTGTAAAATTGTCAATGGTTTGTATGTTTGAGAAAGGACTTTTTTCTTTTCCGGGTCCTTAAGTGATTCTTCTATTTGTGACATTTGTACGCAAGTGGGTCTCTCTTTCATTTGGGTTGTATAAGCATGTCTCATTGTATGTATTTGTATGTTGGAATATTAGGTGTCTCTGTGTAGTTTTCTAGCTTTTTTTTGTTCTCATACTGCCATTTTCCACTAAGTCTATTATGCATTTTATCCCTTTTCTTGTCCAAAATGTTATGTCTGGAAAGGTCTTGAATTTGGATTATCTGGAATTATTCCATAGTGGTGTATCTGGAGATATTCTGTCTCCTAATGGATCTACTACTTTACTAGTGCTATCCCATGCTTTTTTTTGCTGCCAGGGTAACTGGAGGCATCTGTGGTAGATCATTCATATTTCTGTATGGGCAGTGCTGTAATGCTTCTAGCAATTGAAAGTATGCCACCTCTAATATTGTTGCCTGGTTCTCTGTGTCTAAATTAAACCATGTATGTATGTGTGCTAGCTGGCTAGCTAAATAGTATAATTTAACATCTGGTAGAGCTAATCCCAAATGGTCTTTAGGTGCTTTGAGTGTTTGTTTTTTTTATATACTTGGATTTTTATTCTGCCATAGGAATGGTGTTTAAGTTGTTTCTATTTGCTTTAGTGTTTTTCCTGATATTACCCCGGGTGTGTTATGCAGCAGGTAAAGTATTTTTGGTAAAAAAAAAAACATCTTGAAAATATTTATCCTTCCTATAAGTGTAAGTGGTAATGGTTGCCATATTTTAAGTGTTCTCTCCAAATTTTTTATAAGTGGTTGCAGGTTGTGTTTGGTGAAAGTCTCCGGGTTTATTGTTACTATTATTCCTAGGTATTTAATTTGTGTTGACCATTGTAATGGTAGATTAAAGTATATGACTCTATTTCATTATCTATGGGCAATATCGCTGACTTTTTCCAATTAATTTGTAGCCCTGAATATTTCCCAAACTTTTGTATTATTGCTGACACGTTTTTAAGGGATTGATAAGGGTTTGCCAAGTATAATAGGAAGTCATCTGCATATAATGATATTATCTCTTCTAATTGTCCTATTTTCAGTCCTTCTATGTTTGGGGCTGCTCTTATTAATATTGACAATGGTTCAATTGTGAGTGCAAAGAGATGTGGCAAGAGAGGGCATCCCTGTCATGTGCTCCTATGTAAGGGAAACTTTTCTGAAAAGAGATCATTTACTCTGACTCTAGAGCTAGGCGTTTTGTATAGGATTTGTAGCCGAATTGATATCTCCTCAGAATTTCCCACAGGTATGCCATTCCACTCAATCTAATGCTTTGGCTGTATCTAATGATACTACTACTCACTTCCCTCAATTTTGGTGTGGTATTTGCAGGTTTAAGTATAACCGCCTGATATTAATATCTGTAGTTTTCCCTGGCATAAAACCTGTTTGGTCTGGATGTATTAATGATGTTATTACTTTTGCTAGGCGGTTAGCTAGTACCTTTGCTAGAATTTTAAAATCGTAATTTAACAGGGATATAGGTCTATATGACCTCTATCCCAGTTTTAGGAATTACTGTTATTATAGCCTCGTATATTGATTCAGGTAGTTCATTACTTTCAAATGCCTGTTTATATAATTTACATAATCTAGGGACTATTTCTTTAATTTGCACTTTGTACCATTTGATGGGGAATCCATCTAGACCTGGAGTCTTCTTTGTTGCCATACTGCAAATGGCTTGTACTATCTCTTGTTCTTGATGAGCCCATTTTTACATATTAAATTATCTGATGTTCACTTTTACTTTATAAATACAGTATAATGTTATTAAAACCAATATTTTAATATTTGGTGCAAATACAGTTAGCAACTCTATTCTCCTTTTTGTGCCATCACTAAATAGTGTCAGCTCAGTCCACTGACAAGAGATATGAGGTCATCACAAGATGGGTAAAAAGTGACCATGAACCTCAGTAATCTGATTTAACAGAGGTACTCTGTACACTAAAATTGCTCTTGTTTATGAGGAGACACATTTTTTCATGAGTATTTTTTACTTAAATAACCATGTCTTGATTAAAAGCAAAACTGAAACTTGCTGGGAACAGGGGTTATTCTTAAAGGGGGGAGAGAAAATGCTCATTAGCAGGGTTTTTAGGCTCTAGCACTACCTCCGGGTCTCAATACCAGCTTGATCTCTTCTGCTTTGTGCACTGCTGGTATCCTCTTCCTGCTTCCTTCTGGATTTTTGGCAAATTGAACAAGCACAGAAGCAGAATTCTAATGTAAAACTACTATTGCACTTGCTCAATTTAAAATGATCTATACAACTGTGCAGTTTTGCTACAGAAATAATTTTCCTTCTTCTTTTTTTTTTTTGAATAGATTGAATAAATGTTGTTGCTGAAACCAATGTATTTGGTAAAAATAACTATAAAATTGCTATTAACAAACTTTTACAAATATTCCCCCTGCTGCATTATGGTTCTAGCCTGCCTATGTAGAACTGTGTAAGATAATCCCATCTATTACATCTTGTCATGTACTCGTCATCTCGTATGTTTTGGACCTGCTGTATTGCCTTGTGCTACAGGACTTAAAATAAGCAGTGGGTGCAACTAATGCGTTAACTTTGAAAAAAAAAACAGTATAATCTTTTCTATTTTTCTATAACAAACTACGTCATCTAGTGAGGGGCAGAAGATTATTTGTCTGCCTTAGTTACTTTTTAAGAGCATCTAAAAAACTATATTTTTAACATTTATGCAATTCCCACACTGTCCACAAATTGCTTTATAGAAGTAGTGATGTCATCAAGTATCAGGTACATCTTGGACAAATTTGATGTAATCTTCATTACCTGCCCTCCATTGCCCTTAAATGCCCAATGACTTTTTCATGAGTGCTTTGTTATTTAGGTATTGTTTACAATGCTTATATCAAAACGAAGCCAAAAGCAAAGAGCACCAACCATGCAAACAATATTGAATGTTCAAATATTGGTGTAATAAAAAAATCATTGATTTCCCTGAGCCATTCACTTAGTTTTGCATCTGGAAGCATTCCAAAATACTGTTTAACAAATAAACCAACAAAGAACATAGCAATTAATAACATTCCAATGGTTTAAATTAAAAAGCAATCAATGCACAACCCAGCTTCACTTAGTTTAAATACCAGGATGTGTCAAACAATGCCAGTATTTTGGCATCTTCTAGGTTTCCTTGTATATATCTTTATGTTTGAATCAAGATGTCTATTAAGACCGAATACAACATGTGAATGATTTACTTCTAAGTCCTGAAAATATAGCCATTTACCAATAATGAAAAACAAAGTCATTTAGAAACTGTCTGGAAATAATAATACCTGCGGTAAATAAAACATAATGATACAGTAAAGTCTATTTGTCAGATGGTACTTCTGCATATCATGCCCAATATAAATCAGCAACAAAGGGAGATGTATCACGTATTAAGATAATTAGGGCAGCTTTTTACATGCTGCCAATTATCAGTACCTTTTGTGCATCTTTTTGTATTATTATATGTTTTATTATAAAGAACTGGAAAGTGAGACATGATGCATTTTCTAGCTAATTTAACCTATTCCTTACTAGCAACTCTAATACAATACAATATTTTGGCTCACTTCTTGCCATCTATAATGTCAGTTAATCAAAAAATATAACCAAAAATACTTCATTGCCTTGCTAATAGATGTGTATGTATGTTATTATTTTATTTGGGCAAGATAATGTATGTGCAAGAGTTAACATAGTTTGCAATAATTAATTATTTCACACCTAGGTTAAAATAGTGGTAACAAAATTATTTTATTAGATATTCTATTTAATTGTATATTTTGTTGGATATTGAACCTAATAAAATATGGAATCAGTATTTATTATCTGTCCTCCAAGCAAACAACTTTCTAAAAAATAATTATTTAGCTCTTTAGGGACAATGATCCAACACACCTACAAGGTCACATGGAGGACAGAACCCACCCATGAAACACGAATGCAGGTTTAATGATTGCTTAATAAAGGATAATATATGACTGTAGTGGCCCCCACAGTGAATGTTGTGTTGCCAGTACATGAAAGAATTTGATACTTTGTTGAATTATGATAAATGTTGATATTGATTTTTATTGAATGACAATTCACAAGGATTGTAATTCTGGTCCAATGACTCACAAACACAATGCATACAATGCTATCTTGTAGCAAAACAAAGTGCAGAATCCTGAGGTAAAGTTGTTTTAATACACCAATAATGTCATCATGTCATATAATATTTATATTTCTGGAAAGCAGAGACTTGCTGGATGTTCTTTCCCACACCTGTGAAATGTTCATGTAATATATAAAAATCTAAAACTGAGCGGATGTTAAGATTAAGTGAATGGTGGTGATTTCAGGACAACTTAATATTAAAAAGACATATACTATTCTGCAATATTAAATTTACAATGCTCCCTTTTCTAATATATCTTTAGTGATTTCCCAATCATTACTGGGTTTCAGCTAAAATAGGGATGAGTCTAAGTAGGGTCTTATACACTAAGGTGTGAATTCCACTGTTGAATTCGCAACAGCGGATTCCCATAGCAAATCCATGACAATTTCCCCATTGTAAAGTCACGACAATGTTTTAATGTTAAGATTGTGGCAATTTTCCCATAATAAAGTCGCAACTGTGACAATTTTCTCATTATAAAGAAGCGACTGTGACAGTAGCAGCCTATTGCGACTGTCTTTATCTGGCGAATTCGCACCTATATGCAACAATTTGGACTTTAGTGAATAACCCCCTTAAGGCTAATCAGCAGATATAATAAAATAGTTTATACCAAGGGGATAACCTAAAATGAAGGTCATATGAATAAGATGAAACTACAACAATTTTATACAGGAGGGTAAAAAAACTACTCACAAAGAGAGTGATTCTGGGAATCAGTACTAATCTGAATACAGTTTATATTATTCAAATTAGTACTTATCCACAGATTTACAGAATTACACAGTGCCACCTGTTGGTGAGAATTTGAACTGTATTGAAGTTAGTACTAATACACAGATTTACAGAATTACACAGTGCCACCTGTTGGTAAGAAATAGAATATAAACTGTATTCAAATGAGTACTGATTCCCAGAATCACTCTCTTTGTGAGTAGTTTTTCTACCCTCCTGTATAAAATTGTCGCAGTTTCATCTTTTTGCCTGATGAAGCTTGCATTTATCATTTATTCTGTTAGCCAATAAAAGGTATCACCTATACTCTCTTGTCTTTCATTTTCACTCTCTAAGTGTAATAATACATGACTTTATAGGCTACCTGAGTTTTTAAGGAGCCAGAGAAGCAGCCCCTGCTCCCCCTAGTGATTAGCACTTTAAGTGTGTTTAGTTCTTTGCATTTTGGCTAAGATCTAATTTAGAGCTGGGCTTACCTAATTACTTCCATTGGGAGATAATTGTGTTTAAAGCCATAACCAAGCTTTGCACTTTTGCTGGTTATGGCTGCAGAGACATTCAATAGGATGTCACTGAGTGCAGCAGACAGCTGTAAAAACAGACTAATTGTACAAAACACCAGCGGACAGCTGTAACAACAGAATAATCACACAAATCCATACAATTATGTGATTTTGTTCTGGTGCAGTGACTGCCTAAGAAGTTTAAGACTGAGGCATGGTCTATTGCTAAGGAATGTTTTTCACTGTAAGTGGGTTTAGAGCTGGGGAGGGTTATACCTAACTACTTCCATTGTGAAATAATTGGGTTCTAAATTGTAGCTGCATTCTTTCTGGCTATGATTTAAATAGTCATAATCGTTATTGGCAATAATCCTCATCAGTAATTCGATGATTTCCAAAATCGATAATCAGTCCGATGACGATTGCTCAACACTAGTCATATGTGTCTGAAGAATTTATCACTGGCTGTGTTGCCATCATAAAATATATAGATTAGCACCACATGCATCTTGTTGGAGATTAGGATTACCTTTTTATAATTAACGTTTTATAGGGATGTTGTGTAGGTCATTTATGAATCTTGGATTTCAAACTATGTGCAAGGCTAGGTAGGCTTTTAATTTGTTTTTGTCTTTCTGTTTATATGTTTGATTATACTTTGTTAGTTACCTCTTTTAATTTACTTATTTTTGTACCAATGTTTTTGTATTGGGTTGGCAAATGTATCACCTGTCGGTGGAGTTGATTGGTGTTTTTGGATGTTAGTTGCATAGATATGATGTAATAATACTCAGGATGAGTATTATTCCTTATGTGTTTATAATATATATATATATTATATATGTGTTTATAATATATATTATAATATTCCTTATAAACACATAAGGAATATTTATAAAAATCTCCTATTTCTCCTAGCTTTCTCCTATACCTATATACTTTTAATTAGATCAAAAATATAGATATAAACAATACTAATATTTATTAAGCATCATCTGGCTCTTTTTTTTATCAATGAAAAGTGTTCGCCTGATTGAGACGCCACTGAAAAGATCAGAGATATCGATGAAAGGAGATCCATTAAAAGTGCAGTGGTAATAATGCATCAATATTTTTTTATATCAATACATTTTATTTGGCATTATATAAATTGAGAGAAACTAAAAATGTGATGAAAAGTAAAGTGTCTAAAAGCAGAAAAATGGATAGAAATGTGGAAAATAAGTCAAAATGACTTTCATAAATATCCTCTATTTAATGTTTAAATTGATCTATTCAGCAAAACAGAGAAAATGTTGTGCTGAATTTTAATTAAAGCTGTGTATATACAATATGCAATGTTAGGCCATTTAATATGCTTTCAAAGCCCATTCAATAAATAAATAGTAAGTAAAATGGTTAAATACAATTTCTACACCCATAATGTGGCCTACTAATGGGTATTGTCTGTGAAGCTAAAGATTCTTGCTATACCAATATAACAATATGGCTCATTGAAGGTCATCTGCTGTCTCCAACAATCCTCACCATTGAGTTTTACCAAAATCAGAGGGTCTTGAAGAATATTGAATTAAACTTCAAAACATGCCCACTCCATTTCCCATTCTATTGCCAAGGAATTCTAAATTTAAAAAGCCCTGTCCAGCTGTACATTGCAGGTACGCTGGTGTCTGAAAAACCTGCCGAGGATTCTTTGGAATAAACTTTAGTGTTTGCATGAATGACACTTTGACTTACAAATAAATTAAGGGATTTGTGCTTTTTAGAAACACGACAATGCTAAAACTGGCAAAATCCTGCCAAAAAAACTAAGCTATTAAGTAGTTCACAACACATTTTACATATGCTACATATCCCACAGTATATAAAATGACATTTTTTTTTAATTTTAATAGAACTACAAGTAAAATTAACATACAAGAGATTATAGGACAGAATATCATCTAAGCAACCTTAACGTTATGATTTTACAGTACTAAGGATTTATAGTTTCCTGTAGCAAATCATTTACAATTTGCCTGTACTCTTCAAGTTTAATGGCTTGAGTTATTTGTGAATCCCTGCCTCCTCCTGATTGATGGTTTGTTTCTTCTTTTAATATGAAATTCAGTAAAAAAAAAAGTCCCCACAGTGAAAAGTGCTTTTTAATTATGAAACCCTAGTGTGTAGGAATGATTCAATTTACACATCTGAAAAGTTCATTCACTTGACCATAATTTATTTTGTACTTGAAATACTTCAGCACTGCACAAGTCATATTCTCCTAAATCTGTACTAATATAGCAAAACCAAGAAGGTAGAAAAAAAATGATCTGTAAATTCATTTTTATTAGTTAAAATATATGCAGCATAGAAATAACAGCTTCCACATGGTACTCTTTAATGCAAAAAGTGGGTAAAGTTGACAGTTAATCAAATGCTTCATCAAGCAATCCAAAAAAGCTGTGGGGATGCCTGTTCTCTTCATTGACTTATTTTTTCCTAAGGGGCTTAATAGACCATTGTATTCTAATTAAATAAATTACAAGAAATTAATCAATTGCAAAACATTTAGTCAGCGGGAAGCTGACTTTCTTATTTAATTTTAATAAACAGTTGCTCTTTAGTAAGCATATGGGTAAAAAATATCAAAATTACACAGTGTCATTTTTTAAGTACTCTAAATTTTATTTAAATTGTATTATTCATATTAAAGAACTTCAGAATGGTATGAGCAACACCTCTGAATAATATTAGAATTATAATAGAGCCTTACCAATCTACACATCTGTACCCTTCTGTACATCAGAATTGCTCCTCTTCTTCACCACAACATTCCTTGTTTTATTTCTGAACATGTGCAGTAGTATGAGTGTAGTTATATTTTTGCAGCTGGTGGTACAAGACATGTGTGGGGAGCTGACAGTGGCTGGCTCTAACCTAGGGCGAAATTTCATAAACTTGGAAAAGGCTGATTTTGCCTTTCTGAGTTCATTCCTGCGTGATCTCGGCAGTTTCTCGTGGTAAATATCACAAGATTTTTTCGGTTGATATTTACCGACAGAAACTTTTCAATCAAGTTTTTCTATCAAATTTTTGATGGAAAGATAGGCATACTTTACATTAGTTGTATGGCTACCTTTCCTTCAAAAAATTGTATAGAAAAACTTGATCAAAAAGCTTCTGTTGGTAAATATCGACTGAAAAAAAATCTTGCAATATTTACCGCGAGAAATTGCCGAGATCTCACAGGAATAAACTCGGAAAGGTGATATCAGCCTTTTCTGAGTTCATTAAATTTCACCCCTGGCCTCTAAAAATAGGGTGATAAATTGTGGACAGATGTGGATTAGTATGGCGCTTTTTCCATTCCAAGTTCAGGCAGGGGGTTTTGATGCCAGCCTTTTGCTCTTCCACCCTATAAGTAACTATAGGTGTTTATTTTCATGTTATACCTCTAATAATTGACATACTTTGTTGACATAGTTCTAAGTAAATACATTATTGGTAGACATGTAAGAACAACATAAATGCTGAATCGGGTAAGAGGTATGCAGTGTGATTGCTGTATTCTTTATCAATGAAAATTATGGGAAATTATAAGCACTGGTATACAAAAGAATGAATATGAATTTCAATGCACTTTTATATGTTAAACATGTGTCTGCAAAAAAAAATGTAAGCGCTGTGTAAATTTGGGCCTTTTATAAATAAAATTTTACATACATACATTACAAAAACAGAAAACAGTCCTTTGAAGAAATGGGCAAATAGCCCAGAATACAAAGTAAAGGATGAAGGCAAGAGGGTGATAAAATAATTCAGAAAAAAACAATCTTCTGGGAGATTCTGTGGGTTTTTTTTAATGATGTCATTAATCAGAGGAAAATGTACATTTATTGCTGCTTTCAAAGCATTTAATTTGATGGGGTTTTTTTACTACATTTTTACCACCCTCAACACAGTGATCACTTTTTGACAATAAAAAAGGTCTTGAGGGGCTTTATAAATTTTTCAACTTTTATAAATATCTATAAAAGCATCTAAAATGGAAATCGAAGAAAGTGATGCAATGCAATGTTTTACCATGTAAAATGGTATGGTAATATGGTAAAATATATTCCTCTTAGTTATCTCAATAGACTAACAAAGCAGAAAATACATTCACTGAAACACAAATGTATGGTGAGAAGAAGCGATGTCAAAATGTCTATGATACTAAACATAAAATGCTAAGCTCATGCCGCTCTTACTGTTGGGTCATATTTTAGAACCTTATCCTCTAAGATTGTAGTTAAAGGTTCCTCTGTAGCACCTTACTAATAAAGGGAAAAGCTTTTGACTAGTGGGATGGTAAAACTCTACCTTTATACCCATTTTGTTAAAAAATATAAAAATTGTAATGTATTCAAATGGGTTTTTTTGTGCCCATAGAAGTCATGATCATAGTAGATGGACAAGAAATAAATCAGTAGTTCTAGAGGTTACCTCTAAACTGCAGCTTATCATGGTAACTTAAAGCACATAAAACTAGTCTGCAATTGTTTTAGTAGCCAGAGTCAAAATAGAACCCCAAGCCTTTAAATAATATAGCATAAAACTGGATTCTAATTTTGCAACAGGGAAATAAGCCACTGGACTGCATTAAACAGCTTAGGGATTGCACTAGGAAAGGACTATTGCAGCCTCTGAAACATTTAACAGCCATGTGTTTCTGTTAGGGAATTAAAGTTAGTTTTATACTGCATTGTATTTGCTGATGTTTGGTGTTATAGCATAGTGCAGACTGAGGAGGTAGAATGCATCCTGTGATTGTTATCGAAAAAGTGGCATGAACATTTGGAATGAAGGGAGGCTGAAAACTGAGTATAGCAAGATCTTCCTTACCACTATTATCATAGATTACATCTCTATCTATTTTTACTATAGATGAAATTTAATGTAGATCATTAAATGTTTTAAAGGACCATAATGCAATGGTATACAGATTGTTTCAGAAATATGGAAGAAAGTTTATGTTAATATAAAAATCCATTACCATCAACATGTAATTCAGGCTACTTGGTCTTGTTTAAGTTCAGTGATTTGTGGGGGAGTACGTTTTGCACAATGCTGAATATTCTATTTCAGCATCCACAGGTACTTGTCTTGCCACTCATAATATAACTTTTGTTCTAGAGTTTGTCATGAAATGTGTAATTGAGTAATTCAATTATTTTCATTATTATTATTCTGAAAAGGTTATCTATCTTGTTTTAAAAATGGTGATATTTAGATTTGGTAGGGATGTTCAAAGCTAGAATAAAGAAAATATTGTCATTTTCCCAAGTTTATTAGGATTCTTAGTGTCTTTAGCAACTAGAGATTATGGATGTTATTCACTAAAGTCCAAGTTGTTGGTTATAGGTGCGAATTCACCAGATAAAGACAGTCGCAATAGGCTGCTACTGTCGCAGTCGCATCTTTATAATAAGAATATTGTCGCAGTCACCACTTTATGATGGGAAAATTGTCACAATCTTAACTTTAAAACATTGTCACAACTTTACAATGGGGAAATTGTCGCTGATTTGCTATGCAAATCTGCTATTTGAGAATTCAACAGTCGAATTCGCACCTTAGTGAATAACTCCCTATATGCTTAGAGCAAATAGAAAGGAGTTAGGTCAGCCTTATTTTTATGATAAGTACAAAGGCCTGAAATG
This sequence comes from Pipa parva, assembly GCA_019650415.1. Lineage (NCBI taxonomy): Eukaryota > Metazoa > Chordata > Amphibia > Anura > Pipidae > Pipa > Pipa parva. The sequence goes on from WMED01000082.1 coordinate 45,241, forward strand.
CATAAGACTGTTATTTGTTTATCAGTGCCTTTTTATCTGTGATATTAAATTTTAAGGGTGAAAGTTATTAAACTTGCTCTGGGTCTTTCTGAGTTAACTGAGAGAAATCTCGCATTGTTCTCCCAATATTTCTTTTGAGATCTTGAGATCAAGTTTTTCAAAATTTTTGATGGAAAGGTAGCCATGCTACTAATGTAAAGTATGGCTACATTTCATTTAAAAAAATTAGAAAAGACGAGATTGAAAAACTCAATATCAAGATCTCGAAAAATCTTGTGAGAACAATGCAAGATTTCTCTCGGTAAACTCGGAAAGACCCAAAGCAGTCTTTTTGAGCTTAATAACTTTCACCTTATGTGTTAAAACCTTGGAGTTTTAACTAACCCTGAAGTGACAGGTTTTTTTTTCTATTGACATTTCATAAACTTAGGAGGGATGAGAAACTGCTTGTTATTTTACAGTGTCCATTAGTCAGGAATGTGAACTCAATTCAGGCTGTTATTATGTTTTTCTGTAGGCACCACACACATCACACCATTAAATACTGCATTAGTGTGTTGCAGTATGTTACAGATGATATCATGACAATTGACAAATTTGCAATTTTTATTAATATCATTAATAGTAGCAACATCATTATTACTATTTTTTTCAGTCATGCACTGGTTTGAACAAAATTATCACATAATTATCACATAATATTTCTTACCTTAATGGGATTTTTATGTGTTTATGTATGAATAAACTAATTTATATAGATATATAAATATATAGATAGAGCAATGAGCATTTCTAATTAAATCTCTTGAAACATTTCTATACCAATGTAGTTATCTCTGGATTTTTTGGTTTCCATGGTTCTTTCCAATTTATTGTTTGATTAAGAGGGCATAAAATTCATTTTTCACTTGTTGGGTGCATATCTTAAAAGAGTTTTATCATATTGAGTCTTCTTAATCAAAGTAATAGCTTTTATTACAGAAAAAAATGAAAGGATAACCATCTAGGATATACTAAGAGTTATTTTTTTGACCACATTGTAATTGTAATCTTTCACGTACCAATGGATTGTCTGGGCAGAATAAATGGTAACATAAAGTGACTGCTGAGCTTTGATTAAACGTTTCAAATTTTCAGTTACCAGATTACTACATAGTCATAGGCAACTATTGGATGTCATACAGTGATCTTTATAAATAATTAGTTTATTGGATTTTATAAAAGTCCTCAAGATTAATTGAGTAGATATAGCAAATGATAGTTTACCTGCTCTAGCTGTTCACCATATTTAATGTCTGGGTACATTTCTTTATATTAGTAGTGCACACATTCCTTTGAGTGCAAGAGTGGAAACCATGTCTCAAAAGCTTGCATTTATCATCTATTCATTTAGCCAATAGAAGGTATCACCTATACTCTACCTGTCTCTGCCAATAGTAGGTATCACCTATACTC
>WMED01000083.1:0-46670 GCA_019650415.1 Pipa parva
ATTGTAATCAGGAGGAATGGGGCTTTTAAAAACAGTATAGTTTTACCAAGAAAACATAGTCATAGTTTTACCAAGAAACAAAACATGTTTCTGTTAAAAATGGAAACAGTTTTAAGAGAAAATATAAATTTTTAAATTTTTTTTTACATATTTCACCCAAAATAATAAGGAATCCAAAAAAATAATGACAAATGAGACATTGCATGTTAAAGCCCAAAGTGTGCTGAAAAAAACAATATATCATTTTCCTGGAAATTACATTGCTTTCCCTGCAAAAACATCAGTAAAACACATACAGCGCAAAATGCTTAAAAACAGCTTGGGAATAAGTGGTGAACAAAAAAAAAAATCGGCTGGTAGTTAAAGGGTTAATAAACTAGGAAAAGCCGAATTTCGTTTCATTTTTACAAGTTTATTGCCGCAAGATCTTGGAGGTTTCTCACTGTAGATATCCACTGAAAAATCGAGATTGAAAAACTCAATCGAAAGTTTCTGTTGGCAAATATCGACTGAAAAACTCTACTGCTTTGATCTTCGAATGTCATATTCAGAAAAATGTCCATTCATTCACATTCGACTAAAAAATTAATCATTATTTCAATGGTAAACTGGCACAACATGTGTAGACATTATCATATTGATATGTTATTTTATCATACTCCCATCTTGCCTTTGGTTTAAATGATCTATTAATTGGAAAACATATGGTCAAGTTTTAATCAGAAGAATTAATTACAGGATTTTTTCTTCGGATGATGTAATAATGTTATCATTTATGAATAATAACAAAAATAAAAAGAATAGCATCTTATTTAGAATGACTGTCCTGAGCATTCTTTGATATGGGTACAAGTAAATCATAGTCATAATTACACCTCCCTGCTCTAAACATGAGTTGTTCATTCACCTTTGCTAATGGCTTCAACATTCTTTAATATAATAAAATGTGACATACCGAAGACATTTATGGCTTTGCTTCAGTTACCCAGAAATAAATGTTATTTCATAATTAGGAGATACAACCCTTGGGACTGTGGTACAAAAGTAATCTAATGAAATTCAGAAATTTCTATCAATTATTCATTCAGCAGCTGAATCATAATTTATTTTTATAAAGAGAACTTGTAACTTCATCATGTACACTATGATTCACTGAGAGTAATAGATGCACTGTGGTAACAGAAACATAAAAAAGCAACCTATGATATAGATAAAACATATTTCACAGCTCCACCTACACAAGGGAGGGCTGCATAAATAAATTAATAAATCTAACTAGTCAGAAATGTTGTTTAGAAATTGTAATAGACATGCTATCATCTCATTAAATACCCCAAAACTCATTGGTGGATGTAGTACTCATTTTTAGACAGAACCCAGTTCAGGAGAAATAATTTAACACTACATTTATATACAAGAGATTTTTTTCACTTCATTTTATTTTTCTTTTAGGATTAGTAAAGTTCACAGGTTATGCTGAACTAAAAACCTAAAGTATGAACTGGACAGACAGAGCGCTATTTTTAAGATGATCTTACTTGGAAGCGCTTCACAATGTTGTGGTAAAGTACTTTACCTGGCTGACTGCACTACTCATCCTCTTCCGTTCTGTGCAGCACACACACAGTGCTGGGCAGAGGATCAGGCAGACAAGCATATGTGGCACTTCATTTTTAAAGCAAGATAAAACTGAAGCGCTACCAAAATTTTAATAAACATATACTAGAGAAATGTGTATTTTGTAAAAGACTGTGATTATGTAATATTTTTTGTCCAGAGGCTGGAGATTACTTTTAAAGTAAAAATTAAGTTTATCTGCAACCAAAAGGACACAATATCCTGATAAGCTTGCTGCCACTTAACAAATATGGTTATACACACTAATAGAGAACAGTGTGTGTTGTGCTGCTTGTAAAGCGCATAGCAACATATTTCAGTCACAAGCAATTTCATACTTATTAGTTCTTGCTTAAAAAGGAGACAAGCTTTTGCTCGTAGACAAGAATTTCCATTCCAAGCTGAGTTCGATATGTTCCAGGTTGTTCTGTGAGTACAGACAATAAGAAAAAAAGGTACAGCTGGGAAAACTATATCATATCCCAGGCCAGACCTCAGTTATTAGGTTATAAAAATATTTTTACATTTCCTGCAGATGGCTGAATTCTTTTCTTCACAAGGAATTCTCATTCAGAATTCATTATGGACAGCTGCTGGCTTTGATTTAGTGTAATTGCTTGTATAGCAAAGTCAACTGCAAGCAATGTGATTCTCTGTACTCTGTGGGACACACCACAAATATAGCACACTAGCACAGTATACCACTAAAAGCAAAATAGCACATTTTAGAGAACATAACAGTTTATTATAACTACCACCAGAAAAAGGGAGAATTGATGTTTAACATTTTGTAGGCTGATGTGTATGCAAAGAGAACATGTCCTAGTTTTATGTCATGGAGAGATTGCTGATTGGAGAGTAAAGTCTCATCCAATCAGCAAACTGCCAATCACAGTGAAAAACAAGGAAGAAAGAGTTGGGATTTGAAGCACGAAAACCTGGCATATAAAATATGAAGAATAATGGGAAGTGAAAGCTATTCCAAAAGGAAGGTATATTGTGTGAAATGGAGTATAAAAGAGGTGAGTAATTTCCATTTGTATGAGAGAATATAAAAAACTGGGTAGAAAGATTTTAAAGGGTGTACAGAGTTAGGGTAAGGACCCCTGGATTTTATAATTGCCTACATGGCTGAATGAGGGTCTCATCATCATAGACCCCCTCCCAGTACTGGCTATGGGAAGGCATCAAGTATTCTATGGAATATTATTCCATTATACTCCACCATATAAAACAATCATCCTATTCACTAATTTCAAACCCATTGGCAAAAGTGTTACCCAATGCTCATCTTCCTTTGTGTGCAATCTACACGAGTAGTAGCATGCTATACGTTAAATCATAAATTGCTTTAATGTTAAAAAAAATTATAATTCTTATATTATTGCATATGATAAAAGACATATATAAAGTTGAAAGCTGTACTTATAACCTGTACTTATATGAAAGCTGCATATTTTCATTCACAAAATACAGCACATTGCTATTTTTGAATGGAATTAGAACTTTTAGTTTGATACAAATTTGGAAACGCAATTATTTTCCAGCATTTTTCAAAATGCTGCACAATTCCAATACAAACGTTACTCTGATACTGGGCTTTAAACATATCTTCACCTCAAAACTCCAAAGAGGTCCATAAATCACAATCTTCTTTTAAACCAAAAATATAAAGACTATTTAAAGTTGTAATGTGTCCAAACTGACACTTTTTAGTCTAGTTAAACAATGTAGCTTAGTTACTACTGAATGTTTTATACAGTATGTTCTGGTATAAGGCATAATAGATTAGTAACAGAAATCCCAAATTACAAACATTGACTGTACCTGCAGTGGACAACCATTGGACCAGCGTCTGGTGGATTACATGTTTTTACTCGTCTAAGAAATGCTAGAAAAGGTGTGGGATGTTCTGGCACACCATGATCTGGCCATGCAGTAAACTGGAACTGTCTTACTTCTCGCTTTTCACTTGATCCATTCTGTCAAAGAGAAACCTGGGTTTTAAAACCATGTGTTCAGGGTGGATTAATAGTGACTTAGATGCATCATTACAACGTATGTCTAAAAATATTATCATTCAGTAGTTGTACTCTCAAGAAGGAATGCAACAGGTGATTACATTTTGTAGCTGAGGAAAAACAACAAGCAAAGTAAATTTTTGTTCTCCAGTGTGTTTAGTTTACAAGACACCATCCTAAGCTAATTCTGGTTCATAAGAATGTATTTACTATACAAGAATTACAGAAATGGGCATCAAATCAATAAAAATATTGCAAAGACTTGTGAATAAAAATCAAAATAGTAATTTATATTTTGTGAATTAAAAATAACATATTTTTGAGAGACAAAAGAATCTTCAACATATAGTAAAATCCAAAACATGCTGAGATGAGGAGTGGCATTGACGTTAAGATTTCTCCCAGTCTGTATAAGAAACACAGTATATACACCAGCATATACACCAATATATACACCAGCATATACACCAGTATACAGTATACACCAGTATATACACCAGCATATACACCACTATATACACCAACATATACACCAGCATATACACCAGTATATACACCAGTATATACACCAGCATATACACCAGCATATACACCACTATATACACCAGCATATACACCAGCATATACACCAGCATATACACCAGCATATACACCAGTATATACACCAGCATATACACCAGCATATACACCAGCATATACACCACTATATACACCACTATATACACCAGCATATACACCAGCATATACACCACTATATACACACCACTATATACACCAGTATATACCCCACTATATACACCACTATATACACCAGTACATACACCAGTACATACACCAGTACATACACCACTATATACACCACTATATACACCAGCATATACACCAGCATATACACCACTATATACACCAGTATATACACACCACTAGATACACCAGTATATACCCCCCACTATATACACCACTATATACACCACTATATACACCAGTACATACACCACTATATACACCACTATATACACCAACGGGGCAAAATTTGCAAAAGTCAAAAATTATTTGTTTGACTTTTTTACCTGTTTTCATGGCGAAAACTTCCATTTTTTTGCTGCAAAAATGGGTGACAACGTCGATAATTTTTGACCATTTCCCCTCCAATTTTTGGCCATTTTCGCTGTGAAAAATGACTAAACTAAAAACTGGCAAATCAGGTGAAAAGGGGCAAAAGGGTTGCAAACATAACTTTTGACCTTTTTGCCACCCCTTTTTTAAGCCATTTTTTGCTGCAAAAAGGCCTAAAATTGATGGGAAATGGTCGAAAACATAACGTTTTCTCCCATTTTTGGGATGAAAAATGGAATTTTGGAAAATGTCAAAAAAATTGTTTTCAACTTTTGTAAATTTCACCCCAATACTTTTTTTTTTTTAAATTAATGAACTGAGGTGACTTGACATGAGATGTCATTTTAGATATATGAAGATTCGTTGCTGACTATATACTGTATATATATATATATATATATATATATATATATATATATATATATATATATCATCTACTATATATTTTGTAAATACTCCTTTTTAAAAACACTTTATTACCTAGTTTGTGTAAAGAAAATATATTACAGTCAGAGGAATTGTTAAATAGGCAGTTTTTCTAGAGGTCTAGTAACCTATAGCAACCAGTCAGAAGTTCTACTTCCTCTTTACAAGAGAATGCTAACAGCTATCAATGATTTTCTAGACCTCTAAAACAATTTTTGCTGTTGATGATTCCCCCTGTGTGTTTGCTAATTGATAATGTACTTCAAGATCATAAATGGTTACCTTATAAAGTGCAAAGGTCCTAACACAGTAAGTTGCCAGTTCAACAGTATCCAATAATGTCACTTGGACAAGGCCATAAGTTTCAGTCCCTCTGCTTGGCCAGTACTGATCACATTTTATCTGGAAGGAATTCAAGCATGACAGTTATGAGTATTATACAAACAAGCAGTTTATTAGAAAATAAAAATATTAATTGCTAGTTATATCTCAAAGAACCATGATTTTAATCACCAGCTCAAAATTTTCTAAGAATACTTTAAAAACTTGCATAAACAGGACTAAGCCTTCAAACAATTGGTGCCTTGAAAATGCTTAAAATGGTGCTAAAAGTTGTTATTATTCATAGTTATGAAATTATACCAAATACACTAGAGTTTCACCTGGATACAGTTGCCGTAATTTTCCCACAACTACCTTTAAGTTTTGGACTATTCAATGTCAAGGAGTCCAAAAAACACTACCATTACACAACAGGAGATGCCATCATCAGGATGCAAATCTGACAAAAATGCATTTAGGCCAGTGCATAATGGGCATCCCAATTCCAAGTAACTTGTATTATTTCCAGTGCATGTGATCTTGATATATTAACTCAATGTTCAGTGAGTTTTAATAAAGTTCTGACGTCTTTTCTTGTGCCTTTTTTTTTTTTAAAGCTTGAAAGCTCTAAGAAGCTAAAGTGACTTTATTTGCTTTTATGCTATGTGTCATTAGTAGTAAAGACTTTCTAACTGAGAAACAATACCTTGATGTGGTGGCTTAAACATACTATGGGAGATAAAATCTCATTATTCTTTCTAGTTTCTTGAAGTGGACCAGTCAAATCCACTTAATAGACTATTTTTAAGAAGTAGGTAGTTATCTTAGCTGAATGCTAAAAGCATTCTGCTTAGACTGTAGTAAAAGAAGCAAACTCCCTGGTTCTTTTCTGCCCCGATGCTTGACTTGAATCTCAAGTCAGATTGGGTAGGGCTAAATGTTAATTGACATTATAGCTTATCCAATCAGATCCCTGCTAGATCATGATTTAAGGGATCTAATTGGGGGAACTTTAATGTCTATCATCCTTTTAGCCCAATGGCACATTCAGAAGTGAACTTATTGATTTTAAGAGCCATCACCTGTTTAGTTAACTTAAAAAAGTAGAGGAAGCTTTTCTGATATTTTAGGCTCTATAGCAGGGATATGTTATAGAGTTTCATTTGTTTTGTTTTGTTTTTTAGTTTCTGGAGAAAAACACAAATATGTTTTTATATTATAACCTATATATTTATTTTTCCTTAAACAATGTAGATAATCATAGCTGAATTTAATTGATTCCACAATTTACAGTACAAGCTAATTGACCCTGTAATGAATGAAATTCATAATTTATATTCAAATCTCACTGCCAGTATATTTAAATATCATCTAACATCATAATGACATGTTCTTGTTTTTTTGTTTCACTCTTTATATATACATTGCCAAGGTAATTGCTAAAAGCACCCATGAAAACTATTTTTGCCATGTGTCAACACTGTTTTGATACAAAATACTTTGAATGTAAACTTCTAAAGAGTCACATTCACCTTCCTAATCTAAAACAAACAGACCAAATCTCCATACTATCATATACATTAAAAAAAAACAATAAAACCAAAGAACAAAAATCCCTAAAAAAAATTTATAGTTACTATATGTTCAATCTGTGCTTTTAAAAATTCTAAATTGTATTTTGAAATGATATTTAGCTGTTTGGCTTTAAAAATTTAAATTTAAAAAAGTTTGGCCTGATGCACTGCTTAGTAGGCTAGTAGTGCTTCTATGCAGTGGTGGCCTGATGATCTGAACCTTATCATCTGTACACTGCTCTGTCTGGGAGCACAGGAGATTAAAATCAGATCATCACCACCTGTGCATATAAGTACTGGCAGTGTGCAGGCATCTTTCTCCTCAGTGCTCCTAGTAGGATGTCATCCTCAAGTGCTCCCCCCCACCTGGCCCTGCATAATCCCCATATGTGTGTGCAGGCCATTTCATTAGTGTGTGCCCTCAAAGAAAAAATTCTTAAAAGTGAAGTTTTTCCCTGTTCCCCTTGTTTCTTTCCCCACCCCTCCTTCCTCCCTTTCCCCTGCTTCCCCCTACTGTACTTCCCCCACAACCCCCATTCCCCACTCTGTGCTGGTCCCTCCTTCCTACCCTGTGAAGGAGGGGGAGCTATATTAGTGCTGGCCCCCTCCTTTTCCCTGTCCCTACCTCCTCCATTGACTGGCTCTCTCTGCTGTAGAGCTAAGTGCTGCAGCGTTCCTCTCCCCAGCAATGATTCAACTTCCTGTCTATAACAGGAAGTTACATCATTGCTGGGGGAAGAACACTGTAGCAGACAGTGCCAGGGCCATGGAGGAGGGAGGTAGGTAGGGACAGGGAAAAAGATGGGAGCGAGCACCAAGATAGCACCCCCACCCCTGCAACGCCCTATATGGCTGCCTATCCCTTGTCTCAGCACCTGTTTTGGGCACACTTCCTGAATATGTGTTTTTAAATACACCAGAAAACAATAGTACTGGGGAAGTATATTTAGCAACATGGCTGCTATCAGTAAAGATAAGAACAGACAGAAAGCAATAAAATTCATGAACTTAACTTCAAAGATAACATTTTGCAAGTGTTGTAGGTGAATAAATGCTATGCCAATCCAAATGGGAATTTGGAATTTTTGGGTGTTATCAAACCTTTAATACTATTTTCTGTTTAGGAAAATATGCATCCAAATCATGCCTAAAACAATAAATTCTCTCTTAATTAATTTCAGATAATATCTGATAGTGCTACCATTGCTATATAATAATACTTTAACAGTAAACACCATCAAGATATGAGAAACTAAAGAGCAGAGACAATTATAAAGGTCGTGCTTTATTTCAGGGATGATATATACATGTTTTCAAACAGAAAGAAACACTTTTCTTTCTTCTAAATGTTATTTTTTTGTTAGACTATCCTAAGCGCTCGCTCTCTCTCTCTCTCTCTCTCTCTCTCTCTCTCTCTCTCTATATATATATATATATATAATATTTTTCATTTACTCATAAATACACAAACTTAAGGCTCTTGGAATAGAGGGAGTTTGAATATCCAAGAAAATAATTATTGTATCAATATTATTTGATGTTAACTATGTGTACATTTGATTGAAATGATGAACAATCTTTACCATTTATTAAACCCCCAGCCTCATTAGCATCAACATAGTTTATACTTGATATTTGAGCGTGATTCCCTCTCTAAATTCACTTGTAAGAGAAAAAAGACCCCTCAAAATTTTAAACCTGTTTTTTATGTCAGTGACTAAAACAGCTTAAATTAACCATTGAACAGCACTAAATATCCTTAAGGTTTGCATATTTTTGGACAAAGGCAGATAATTCTGAATACATTTGTACAGTATGTGCATTTTTTGATCCAGAGCGCTTTAAACACTTGAAAAGGCACAAAGAGGTGTTTTATAATTTTTGATAATTGGGTATAATAACACATCAAGAGAAGAAACATGAGCTTCAAATTATGTAAGAGAACAGATAGATCAGATGTATCCATATTGACATATATCACATTACAATATACAGTATATTTTTGTTTACTAATTTTAATGGAAGTCATGATATTTCACTATTGGTATACAGCGCCTATATTTATTTATTTGAAAAAAAAAAAAATGAAAATAGAAAGTGCATAAATACAACAAATAAAGAGTATCCAACATTCTAACAATACAATTTTATAGCTTATGTTTTTTAACCAGTCAAAAGAAATATTTACCCTGGATCTCTCCTCCAGCTTTGTCATCATTACTACAGTCGCACTACGTTGCTCCCACATCATTCTCCAAAAATCCCCAAAGGTTTCTGGCAAGGGTCCTTGTGTTGCTATATAAGCGTTTTGCTTTCTGTAACCATCAATATAGTTGGAATTGATGTAGTCACTTCCTGGTATGCCTGCAAGTAAAATAAGGATTGTAGAGTAAGTATTCCATTCAAATATGCTGCAACAAAAACTAACAAATGTAAACTATGTAAACTATTTCTTGTCTTACAGTACAATAATTTTTCCTTTAATCTTTCAAAAAAAAAAAAAAAAACACAAATGTACAAATAACGAATGAATATTCCAATGTAATATGAAAATGTAGCAGAAACTAAAGTCTTTTTACTGTTGTAGATGGAATTCACAAACATGAGCAGCTTTTCATTAAGCCATCTACAGTTGTTGAGAATAATTGTGTCTCTCAAGATAATCATAAATGATGTCCTTACACAGTGCCATTTTGTAAGGTTCTCTAAATGGACAGATGATCAGAAAGTGTTAACTAATTCTTCAAAATAGCAATTATGAGCTATAAAAATTCACCTCTGCCTCACCTTTATAACTAAAAGAATAATTTTTTCATGAACAAGTAATATTTTGTTTTTTTCATGACCAAATAATTGAAAGCAATTATTACCTATATTCTTGGAAAAATCAGTAATTACTGATTTTGTATCAGTAATTGCCAATTGGTCAGCATAGCTTGTTGCATTTGTGCATTTTTTATACGTGTAAGTAAATGATTCCGATTAGGAGCAAAATTTATTAAAATATGAAAAACCAGCGGTCTTTCCAATTTTACTGAGAGAAATCTTGGGTTGATCCCCCGAGATTTCATTTGAGATATCGAGATCGGGAGGGGGGGTAATTCAGCATAGTCCTCTGCTCGCACAGACTGTTATGCTCTTGCTGATGTCCTTGACAGTCTCGGGAGGTGATTTGTGTCCCTTGGAATCCCTTTAAAGCATTCACCAATGTCCGCGTGCAGGACATCAGCGAGCGCATAACAGTCTGTGCGAGCAGAGGCGAAGGATCGGAGGGTAAGTTCGGGCTATGCTGAATTACCCCCCGACTTTCTCAATCTCGAGTTTTTTTTATTCTTTTCCATGGATAGATAGCCATGCTTGACATTAGTAGCATGGCTATCTTTCCATGGAAAATACTGAAAATTGAGGATTGTGAAACTTGATCTTGTGATCACGAATGAAATCTCGCAAGAATAAAATTAGATTTCTATCGGTAAAGATGGAAAGACCCAGAGCAGTCTTTCCGGCTTTAATAACTTTCGCTCTCTAATGTCTTCTGTACAAAAATACACAAAATAAATTTTTTATGTTACTAATCATTGCTAAAGTAACTGTAGATGTTAACAATAAGTTATTTAATTTCCAATAAAACACTAAAGTTCTAAACACAATACAATACAATCATGCTGATTATTTATGAAAATATTCCTGGCATAGCAATACACTTTACTGGCAATGCTAAGAATGTATTGAATTACTGAGTAATGGAGTTGATTTCTTTCTCTGCATGTAGGGTGCCAGCATGGCATGACAGTTTATTGATAATTTCAGGATAATTTAAAGATTATTTACTCATACTCAAGTAAAAGACTGCTTTTAGCTGTTATTGTTCTTCTAAAATATTAGCACTGCATTTAAGTGTTCTTTTAAATTGAAACCATGGACTCAAAAGCATTAAATAACCTTATGTTGTCTTGTTTACTTATATTACGACACTTCAATAAATGTTGTATTTGTGTATCAACTATTATTATTTTTTTTAGTTCAACATAACTAATATATGGTTCAATTGCTGTTTACAATGTTTCCAAAGAAAAATTATGGGTAAAGCCATATAATGTATTTTTTTAAAGGAACATGCAGATGTGTATCTAGATGAATTGACTATTGGCTGAAGGATATCAGATTATCAATGCCTTCTGTTCTAGTTGGGCTACAGTCATAACAAGTGTGGTATAGGGGTCTGTATTGGGAACGCTTCCTGGGACTACATCGTGTTCATGTTAGTGTGCCTTGGTGTAATATGACAATATCCTAAGCACCTTGGGCTCTCAAATCGTAATTGGTTCACAAATCTCCCTCAGCACCTGCATGTGAAAAACATTTACAGATTTGGGAGCCTACTGCATTACTGGTTTGTGAACCACAGCTGGTTTCTAAGCTAGACCTGGTTTAGATCTTTGCAGTGTCTATAAATAACCTGCAAATCTACCTTCAAGTGCCTAAGATCTTCTTTTACTTCATTCAAGTTGAATTCCTGTTAATTGAATTGTGAACTGACCTAGCCTGACTCTAACCTTGAGCTTTATCTCTAATCTTTAATATATTCAATCCCAACAGCTTTCCATATTAGAAGGTGGCACTGACATCACAGTGTCTATATTTTCTCAAGGTGCAAAACTTTATAGGCAAAATTGTCTTGAGTATATGCACCACATGCATGTTTTGGGCTTTTTTTTTTTAAATAAAATTTGTTTCAGGATTCTGTTAAAAAGCAATTAAGATTAACTGTAACTCAGAGAATAAAGAAAACCTGTTGGGGAAAAACAAGATAATAAAGAAAGGAGCAGGTACTGCCAGTTGTTTCTGGAATTCTCAGATTTAAATAATACATATTCATGAATTCACCCTAGAGCCAGCAAGGTAAAAGGCAATGTATTTTAATGGGGTTTTTAGCTTCTAGAGAACCTTTAATTATATAGCATTTTAGCTGTAACTTTACATCTTTAATTTCTAAATTTTTTTTAACTCTTTTTCAAGCTGGAAGGAGTGATTGGCTGGAGATAGGAGAACATCTGGTATGTTCCTCACTGCACTTTGTACCCATTTGTAGCAACAACAAAAAAATAAATTATGTAGTTAAATTGTTATGACATTTTAATGATATTAATTAATTGCAGTAATGCTATCATATAACTAAGGCTTCTCCATGGCTGGAAGGACTCCTTTAAAACATATTTCCTTTCAAATTGTTGGACTGTAGGTCCAAGTCATGAATACGTATTAGCTAAAGTTCAATTGATGAAAATAAAATTTGTTTTAGCTTGTCCAACATACTGCTATAGATTTGTTTTCAATATTTGTGGATATAATCAAGAGTATAAGTACTTTAGCGTCTGAACTTGACACTAGGAAGAGGTGCAGCCACTGAGGGTGTACAATTATACAGGACAACCCTAACATTTCTTGGAGCCTGATAGAGAGTATTTAATTTTGTCTATTACTTTAGATCGGGCCTTACCTCTCCTACTTGCACTAGACCCTAGTAAGTCAAGGTGGTATGTAATGGTAGTCTTTGGAGTAGAGAAGGGAGTTGCAGAAAAAAACTAACTTTCCTGAATCCTGTGTTGCCTGAAGGGAACCAAAAAGTGCTCTTTCACCTTTCTTTATTGGAAAAATTATGACTTAAGAAAAGGCTAGAAAGGTTACAAAGAAACCAACAGAGTGCATTTCTAAACGACATATTTAGGGGGATATATATAAGAAAGGTGGCAAAAAAACTGTCAAATTTATAACAGTGGAGACAAAGTTTCCATGACCAAAAAAAAAAAATGTGATAATAAAAATTGTTGTTGTGTTGAAATTGATTACTATTAAGCCTTTGTTACAAATTTTGTCATCAAAAAAGTGTTTGCCAGATTGAGGGTGGCGAAAACTCATTCTCTAAGGGAGATGGTTGTACAAATTTTTTTCAGAATTTTTTTACAATGAAAAAGTCACCAATATCAAAAATAGCTGCAATCAAAGACACACACTCCACACACAAAAAAATAAAATTTAGTCACCACTTCATAAATTGGTCACAACCAATGTTGTAATGAAGAAAAGGTCACTGAAAATGCTGTGAAAAGGTCAAAATTGATAAATACCCCCTTAAAGAGAGCTCTTTAAATCCAAATATTTGGTAACATTGCTGTTCATAATATTACTATATGAAAATTGGCAGTATATTTTGAGTAATGTAGAAAAAGATACATTTGGTTGTACTGTCTACTTTAAATAAAAGATGATATCACTTTTTCTACAATATGTCTATTCATGACAAATTTGCTACAATACGCCACTGGTATTATTCCCTTGGCTATGCAACATTTTTGCAAAAATTGACTCCATCACCATGAATATATACTTTATACTGAATATGCAGAATGCTACACTATGGAGAATTTATGCAGTTACTCCATAAGCCTAAACACAATAAATTAAAAAAAAATCTCTGACTAAGATAATTTTGACCATGAACAGTAGTTATATATCAAACATTATTCTGGTAAGGTGTTATAAAAGTTAAAATAAAAAAATAATGAGCCTATGACCTTGTTTTAGTTGTTCCCTGGTTTATATACAGTACAAAAAAATGGAAAAGGCTTGAAAAGAGATTACATTTGCATTTACAGTAAAGGTTTGATGTGACCGGTGCAGGTTTATGTGAAAGCTAATAAGATTCATTCAAAGAGCATGTGATAGCTCAGCACAAAACGTTGAATGCTTTTAGAAGGCTGTGTGCAGTTAATTTACTTTTACTTGATGTTTAAGGGGTTATTCATTAAAGTTCAAAATATGCCATAGCAGAAGTGAATTCCTGAAAAAAACCATTTATTGGATATTGGAAATTCATCAAGATAAATACTTTTATGCAGTGTGGAGACATTGTACAAGATCACTGAAAATTAATTCATTTACTAACAGCTAAAATAATGTTTATTCTCAAGCACATTGCAGGAAATTTACCTAAAAAAATTTGGGTGAAATTTATTAAACTCTGGAAGACTGATAGCGGTCTTTCTGAGTTTACCGAGTGAGATCTCGCATTGTTCTCAGGAAATTTTTTGAGAATAAGTTTTTCTATCTCGATTTTTCAAAATTTTCAGTGGCAAGGTAGCCATACTCTACATTAGTAGTATGGCTACCTTTCCATTCAAAAAACTGAGATAGAAAAACTCAATCTCGAAAAATCAAAAAAATCTTGCGAGAACAATGGGAGATCTCGCTCGGTAAAGTCGGTAAGACCACTCTTGGTCAATTTGTTTTAGGTAAATTTCCTGCAATGTGCTTGAGAATAAACATCATTTTAGCTGTTGGTATTTCCGAGTTTAATACCTTTCACCCTTTGACTCATCCTTATTTTCTCAATATTGTGGTCAAAAGGAAGGGCATCCATATTCCATAGTCCATGGGACAACATCATCTTTCTTCTTTGTTAGCCTCATTCCAAAGGGTCTTGATATGTAATTGTTGCACAAGAAGAGTTTTTCCTGCAGAGGTCCTTCTCTTTCACTGCTGCCACTGCAACTGAAAATGTCTGGTCTTCTGGCTATACTTGAGGGAATTTCTAAAGCCATAGTATATTCCACTGCAGAACATACCTTGGAGAGTTAGTCAAACTTTTCCTTTTTCTATCTTCCACCCTGATGATATCACTCAGATCAGTGAATCATCACAGCTGTTTTTAAAATACCACTTTTTGCTTTGGTGTGTCATTTAAAATTACACGTTAAGTGGTTTTATCAATAAACCTTATAAAAAGTTATATTTTTTATTCTACTTTCTTTCATGATTACATGGTGGGGTGGGACAATCTGACCGATTAAAATCGCTGTTTACACCCATACGAATTGTGAGCAGTTGCATCATTTAAAGGACCAGTGTGTCTCATTTGAGGAGGCTATTTTAGCCCACAGTGCTTATTAACAAGCACTTTCTGGTAAGTGCAATACCTTAAGGGGGCCAGGAGCGTACCAACGTCCATTCCCTCCACTTGGATGATAATAAGGAGCACCTGCACTTGGTTTTACCAAAATATTGTTTAGCATCCTTTGCGGAGGCACTCATTTGTGTATAATCACATATACCTTGCACCAGCACAGGATATTAAAGTACATTAATCACCTCATTGGTTTGTACGTCACCATCACACTTGCACTGTGATTTGATATAAACATATCACACTAGGGAGCTTTGCTTCCCCTTTTTCTTTTTTCACCAGCGCAACCATATCCTTTTCCTCAAGGTAAAGTTTCATGATTACATGTGAGGTATGTGTGCACACAATGCCTTGATCTCCTTTGTCCCTACCCTCTTTCTCATGACTGAGTATTATGTAATAGAGCACCAGTACTCTCTGTTTGATTACAACTTTTACTGTGCGAACGAACAGTAGTGGGGTGATTTGTTTTGTCCCTACCATGTATCCTTTTGAGCAACTTTTTAATTTAATTAACTTAAATCTTTGCTGAGATTACTCTCTTTTAACAATAGGAACAATCGAATTGCAGCAAATTGAAGTAGACCAGATCATAGGTCCATAAGTCATTGTATCAGACCCACTGATCGAGAAGTACTTTGTATGTAATTCCAGCCTTGAATTCTTCTCTTTTCTTTGTAACTTAAGATGTTGCATTCAGTTTTCATAAAATTGTATCCTTTGCCTTTGCAAAGACAAGACTAGCATTTGGGGGGAGGGGAAAATACCTAAACGTTACCAAGTATTTTTATATGTAATATATTAATATCAGGCTGTATATCCCTGCCTGTTATTTTACATTTATAGTGGGAAGGTGGTTCACCGTCTGCTCAAAGTCACTGTCCTCAATGTAGGTTTTAAGTAGCAGTAGAAAAAGCAGTAAAAAAAAAGATTTTGTGAGCCTCATCACTTAGTAATGATTGTAACAAGCTGCAATATTGATATCAATAGACTGGTTGAAGTGAATGACGCAAAGTACTGTAACAAAGGAAGAGAGAAAGGACAAGAGGTTGATTGAAAGGGCAAAAAGCAACTAAAGAAGACCTGGCTCTTTGCAGTTTCTTATTGGTGAGCCCCTAAGTGCTTCCTTGGAGACTTTTTATGTATCACAATTTTTTTTTTTGTCACTAGGTCTGCTTCTACTGTAAATAACCATGTCTAGCTTAAAAGCTGCCCTTTAGCCGACACTAGATTTTTATTTAATATGTTTTCAATGTTTCCAATGAATTTATTGTGTACAAACCTAAAATATTTTCAACAATGAAACAAATATAAAATAGGGTGTAATAATAATTTTGCACCTAATACATTGTATTTGAACTACACTATCACATTACAATACTTTTACTTTGTAAAATCTAATTTCTTGATTTTATTACATGTGACATAATTTATAAGCCTTTCCTTGTGGACAGTGTACTTTTTTATAAGTGCAGTTTAGCACAACAATAACCAGAAACACTATCAGCAGGGAAGGTATATGAATTGATTGTGTGAACATATATTATATTTGCTATTTCCATAGCTAAAAACATGAATTTTGGTACTATTTATAACAGCTATTTCTGCTACAAAGAAGTTTTATCTATTGTAAGTGAGGCACTATAAACAAGCTAAGGCTACTAAAATTAATGTATGGCAACTCTGGTCCCAAAATCTTTCAGGATAAGCAAATGATGAAGTAAAGTTTGCATATTTTTAAACAATTATCTTTAACATATATTAAGAGTTTCATATATTTTCCCTTTAGACTTTTTTCTATTACAGCAATTACAGTTATTTCTGTGTGTACTAATTTAAGGTGGGGCTACCTGATTAGACCAATCCCTGGTAGTGAGTTAACTGATTAATTACGGTACATTATTCGCAACCAGGAAGCTCTCCAAGCCCTCCTGAGAATGAAGGCCACCCACTACTCCCTTTCTAGAAGTCCAAGTTAAGAAGGTCTAACTGATTGCAGGCACAATTAGACAATTTGACAATTAGTCAAAGAGGAGTATAGTATGATCACTAGATAGGGTCTAGACCAGGTTATAGCTGTACCCAACAAGGAGTGAACAAGGGGAAGACCATAGTGGAAAAGAAGTGACCAGCTTCCCCTTAGGTTAGTCACTAAGTGACAATGTATTCTCTTCACCATTGTGATGAGCGTGGAATCTAAGCTGCACAAACCTGCTACCAAGTTTCTTAACTACCAACACTGTGTTTGTATTTTCCTTGTAAATTAAATGTACATAAAGTGAGTACCAAGCTTGTATTGTGTAACTGTACCCACTATACTCTACATCTTATGTGGTGACTAAAGGGGTTATTCACTAAAGTCCGAATTGTTGCGTATAGGTGCGAATTCACCAGATAAAGACAGTCACAATAGGCTGCGACTGTCGCAGTCATGCCTTTATCATGAGAATATTGTCGCAGTCGCAACTTTAATATGGGAAAATTGTCACAATCTTAAGATTAAAAAATGGGGAAATTGTAGCAGATTTGCTATGGGAATTCGCTGTTGGTGAATTCGACAGTCGAATTCGCACATTAGTGAGTAACCCACTCAAGGTGACTAGTAGTGTGTCGGTGGTAATTAGGTTTTGTATTACGTCATAGATACCCACCTAAATAATGAAACACATATTATATTTTATCATAAGTCCTCCACCAGACCGAGGTTAGATGCATTATAAAATAAAATACTCTTTTTTTTTTTTTAAACATTAACCAAATTAAGAGAAAAATAACATGAATTTGCATACCTTCAATTGCTGAAAGAAGAACACGTGAATGATCATATGCAATTACATTTGCATATCTGTTCTTTGGTTTATTAATTTCTAAGTTAGAATGCTCCCATGTAAATTGTTGTCCTGGGTCTATAGACTGAAAAGTAAGAAAGAAAAAAAAAAGAATATATTGTTTAGAAAAAGTTTATAGCCAACATATGTAATAACTGGCAAAAACAACTCTTTTATTAAGAATGTAGACTTGGCATTTGAAGATGATTTCAGTGAACATAAGTGACATATGACAACGAATGACACAATGATTGAAACCATCTTACCACAATAGTACAAATACCCAAACTAAACAGCAATCATGCCTATTAGCAGCAATCATTCAGTATGCCTCTGAAAGCTGTCTCTAATTTAATACTGTCCAAAAATCACTAATACTGTACACATTTTACATCTGGGGTGGCTTATAACAGATATAAATACATTGGCAAGCAGTTTCAGTGTGGATTGTCAACTCACACACAGTTATTCTATATATTTGTTTGTTTAAAGTAGATATGTCATTTTATACTTATTCTTTAATGCGCTTCTTCTGTATGAAAAACACTCTTGTATAAAATAAAAGTAGCAACTAAATAATGTGATATGTCAAAGCAGTCTTTGTCAGCTTTCCAGTAGCTTCCCAGAACACCAGGATACATCTTTCATACACAGCCGACAGAGCACTTGCAGGATTAAAGGCCTGATGTTCAAAATCTAGTGATTAACTCACAAACCTGGTTTGAAAATTATTGATCTTCATTCTATGACCATTCTGTATAATTGCAGCAAAATAGCTTTGGACAAAGTGACTCTGTATTGGAATGCTGATCACTAGAAGTGAGTAAAAGATACACTTATTGGCATTCACGTCTTTGAGGTGTGACAAACCAATAACTCCTGTACAGCCCAGCTGTATTAACAAGTTTAATGATTGCTCTAATGGTTTAATGGATGGGTCTTTAAGAGGATTTCTAGTAAAAGTCATGCCAATAATAATCCTGTCACTAAAGAAGAAATAAATCATTGCAAGTCTAGTTTTTGAAGCTAGCAGGGAATTGCAGAGATAGGCAGTATCTTAAATTATATTCAAGGTACTACTTAAAGTGCACCTGTCACCGCAAAACTAATACTAATTACTAATGAAATAAACATTGTTGTAAATAAATATGTATTTTTAAAAATGTACCTTTAAACAGTGTTTCTCTCCGTCATCTTCCCAGTCAGCCTGCCTTTTCCAATACAGAGTGACTTTGTGGGCCCGGCCATTACTGTCATGATCTATATAGTTATGCAGCCCCCCTAGTAAGTGAACTTTATTTTGGGTCTATTGGGATCAGGAAAGAGCACTGCTGCAGAAGGGGGGGGGGGGGGGGGGGGAAGGGGGTCCCAGGATCTTCAAGAACTCTGTCCTGTAATTCTACTCCTGGTTATAGTTATACTGATATAGTGTATGCAGCACTGCCTATTTCAACTTAAATACCAATGTCTGCATTTGTCCATTTACCAGAGATTTCCTCAGCAAAAAAGTCATGCAATGGCTGCTACCTTGATGTTTCATTGTATTCTGCCCTAACTGAATCGTACCTTTAATGTGGGAACATTGCCTGGTTTAGGCTTTTTAAACAGATTGCACTATGGTAAAGCTTAGTGCCACCTGGAAATGATGTAATACAATGCTGCTTGTCTGTTGCAAAATTAGTTGAGAATAAATAGTAAATAAAAGATACTGCAACTGGCAGAAAACAAACAGAAGATCCACAATTTAATTTGTAAAATTCAGCCAAATTAATATCACCAAATAAAAAATGGTTAGATATAGAAAGAAAATGCATTCATATTTCATTAACTTTAGCTAACTTGCTTAACTGATATACAGTATAATAGCTATTTCACTTGTTGATTTAAGAGATACATTGCATTACAGTGTTGTATCCAAAAACATTTGCTAGAAAATCATTTTGAAACAGAATTGTTTAACAAAGTATCTTACAGCTGGCTCTGGGATCATTAATAATAAATAGATCCGCTAACAAGATTGACCCTATCAGAAATGTTCAATCAAAGGAAACTGAGGCGTCCTTGAAGAACTTAAGTCAAGTTTAACAATATTGTTCTATTTTTTCTTCTATAATTCCTGGCCCTGGTATAACTAGAAAGAAAAATTAATTTAAATTTTAAATAAATGAAATAGTGCAGACAAGGATAATATAGACTTGTAAGTTTGACTTCTGTAGAGGTGTTGCCATAAGCCTTCTTAGATTATTTTCTAGGCTTTTAACACAGTCCTGGATTATTTTATAAGAGCTGTTGGTCTACAGCAGGAATTTTCAGCTCTAGTCTTCAAATAACCCCAACACATCTGATTTAGTCATGCATGGTAGCTTTTTATTCAATACATTATTAGCATTGAGGTGATGGGATTCTTTGCGAATTGAAACTGATTACTTTAAAATATCTTTCCAAATCCAGTTAGTTACCCAGTAATCAATTATCTTGGAGTCTTTTGCTTTATATCTTTGCACCAAGTTGCAGTCATTAAATGGTTGGTGTATGATATTTACATACAGTATGAGAAAACCACATTTTTTGTTCAGTGCAGTAACTTTTGCATTCTTCTGTGGAGAATATGTTCTCATGTAAAATAACATTTTTCAGTCATTAATGTAGAGGAGGTCTCAGATTGACGATGAAGGTATAGAGAAGGTGCACACACAAAAGAGAAGTAGTATGAGATAATTTTATATAGATATATAATGAAGATATACAAAGATCAGCTCATAGGACACATGCTTATCCATTTCTGTTTAGAACAGAGGAGATTATGCTTTACAACTATGAAACAAATTTTACAGTCTTGGCAGACCCAGCTGATTATTTCAAGACAGTTGGATAAATACCCAGCAAACCATAAAATAGAAGGGCACTGATAGTAATAAGTATTCTGTTGTCCATGCTGACTTTTTACACTTTTAGGGTTTCACTCTCCATAGGCTGAAAGTAAGCAAGAGTATGTTTTTTTTGCAATCCAGATTACTTTGTTAATATTACCATCTCTTTGTTTATTAATATATAGTTTCAAGGAGAATGGGAAATGTACATACGGGATCAGGGTGCCACTGGAGGTGCTAAGGCATCCTGAAACATTGATCAGGAACAGAGGGCTGTGGATTCTCTTACAGCAGTGGGGTTGGTGTAGGTCAATGCCAAGAAGCAGTACCCATGGAGCAACAGATGACAGGAGCAGCAGGACAGTGTGGACTCATAACTGAATACCAGAAAGAGCATTGGTGCTCAAGTGATGTGGTCCTGTAGTGCACAGCATTTGAATTCCCCATTGCTGACATAAGTCAGTGGAGATTGGATGGAATTCTAGCAGTAGCTGGTTACAAGCAGTGCATCTGTGCTGCTCATGACATATTGTATTTACTTTGCAAGCGACTAGAACAAACTATTCACAGTTGGATTCAAATTTCAATAATAATCGTCACCATCAACATAATATACAGAGTTTTCAAATAAAATAAAATAAAAAAAAATTAGTAAATTAGGTTTAATTCATACCTATTGTATGCATAGCCCAATTCCCTGCAAGCCTGATCATTTTATACGGACGAAAAAAGATAACAGCATTATCCTACTATGCTGAGATTAAAGTAATATGGAAAAAATTGTTCTTTTTAATACCAGCTGATGATATCTGAGCAATATGGACTAAAACAATTCCATAAAGAATATTAAGGAGAGCTGGAAGAACTTCTATGTCCCAAGACTATATCCCATTTCATATAGACAATGACTATTTGTAAAATTATTAAATTCTATTCATAAAGTCAAGTCTGTAACAGTTAAAACTTAGACTGCTGCATCTCTTTTACCTAATTCAATAAAGCCTTTGCTAATGTAATATAAATCAACAATTTCATTTATGCCTAGTTGGGGCATACTTGTGACAATTAAGATAAATTACATAATGAGTTCATAATACAATCGGGACACTAATCTAATTTGCAAATCAGAGGAAATCCTAATAATACATTCTGCATCTCACAAAGGAAGAAAGCATTTTTGAAATAGTAAATGTTTCTTAAAAAAGTCAAGTAATTAACAGTGGTAAAAGGTCCAATTAGGTCTGAATTAACATGGAGTCTTCTACCTCTTAATCACATATTACTATTAAGCCATCAACATTACCTTTGTTACTAGTGACATTATCAGATATATGACATCAAACTTACATGAATTCCTCAGCATTAAGTTTTGGCACTCTTCAATACTCCAACCCACTGATATCAAACAGAGTGAAAGATAGTCTGAAAGATCATAGGTATTGCTAAAATGTAACTTGGTTTAACTTGGCTGTTTCAGGGCTTATGGGTGTATCCCATCATACCCTTGAGGGTTGTTCACTTTAATTCTGCTAAAAGGATTATAAACCACATCTTGGGGCAACCACAGGAAAAAAAAAACATTCTGTGGTAAGTTATGTGAATTGTTTCTAGTAATTACATACTGAATGTACAAACATATATACATGTATACCAAAAGTAATAAAATCAAGAATATTTGCTTTCCTGCTATCCCTGTAAAAAGTAATGGTATGAGATCCCATTTCCCTGGGATTAAACACCATATAACATTTTGTGGTTGGCCTCATTTTTTTTATTAAATATTTTCAACCAGCTAAACTAGGTCATATTTATCAGTGGTCGGAATGGTTTAACAGTGGTAAGCAACAGTTTATTTTTATAACTTTATAGCTTTTTAACTATTTGAATTTTAATAAAAATCTAAGCGTATTACTGCAAGTATTGTGACTTGTTGAGGTACCCATTTATTTCAATGGCAACTTTTTGCTGCAACAGTGATTTTCTGAGGAAATATTTCCACAGCAGCCACAACATTTCAATTTCTATCAGTGACTTCCCACAGGAAATTGTTCACTACTCCTGCCACACCCTAACCATTTCCCTCCCTCACACAAGGTCCTCTGGTCTTCTCTGTTTCCATTTGTGCCATTTGCTTGTCTCTCACACAGCCAAAAGTGTTGCACACCACTGCAAATGTTTTCCATAATAATAGTATGCTAATAATTATTTATGTAGTAAGCAATGTAACCCCCATACTGTGCAATAAAAAGATCATATGTAGCTAAGTCTCCAATTTTATTTTGGTTATTGTAGTTCTTGAGCCAATTGTTTTGATCTGAATCCCCCCAGTTTGTCATTAATGCTGTATAATAATATAATAGAAACATATTATTTACATTCGTAATATGAACAATAAGATAACTTTAAAACCCAAGTACATTAAAATCCATTTAAGATTGCAGGGGGCCACTAACGTAGCAAGACAGAAAGAAAATAGAAAAATATCAGGCTGAACAGAAAGGCAAATATTTAAAAAATAGGGGTCACCTGTCCCTTTGGAATTTACAATCTAGTTCCCCCTATATAATCAAAGATAAAGACTATGGTCAGTTTAGCCAGACACGAATTAATGTAGTAAGATTTGGATTGTGGAAAGAAACTACAGTGCTCACAGAAAATCCAGAAAATTACAGGGGAAAACTCCATACAGATGGTGTTAAGGGTAAAGCTGAACCCACGACAGCAGTGTTAGCCACTGAGTCACAGTATGGCCCTTATCGTCTAAGAGTATTATAAGTGATTATATCACCACTGATTTTTCCTTAGGTATGCATATGTTACTGTTTTACTTTGTATTACAGAGTAAGTTTTGACTACATAGATACACATATGAAAAAGGCATTAATTAAGTACAGTTTTGCTCTTTACAAACAATTCCAAACATAATCAGGCTTGGCCGAATTCCATACAATCTATATGAGGAATACTGTAATAATAGGATAGTGATTCATTTTGGGTATTTCCTTGCACATTTTGAAAACAATGCATTTTACACTTGTATTATTGTAATAAGTAATTAACAAATACCTCATATTCTTGAGAAAACTTTAAGTTGTCATTAGCTTTTAATCTTTCAATGTGATCTGCGAGCTCCAGTATAGGAATGGGGGGATGGCTGGCCATACCTGTGATGGGGAAAAAAAAGAGATTTGCAAAGAAAAATAAGATGCGATGTCTGCAGTGAATGGTGTATTATAAAGTTAAAGCAACCTAGTAACAATTAATGTGCAGGTAGTAAGGATGTTTTACAGTATGTGTGAAAAGCAGGCAGTTTGGTTACTCAAAGCAGGACATGCTCTGGAGAGATGAGATTTAATGCATGAGTAATCACCAAGCATAGTCCCTATGCCCATACGCCTCATGTGAAGAAAGGACATTATTTTGCAGTGAATCAATGAGTTAGCTGAGTAAAGAAAAGCGATACAATTAGACCTGGGGTAGAGGGCCACTTTGAGTAATGACTGAAATCACATCAAACCCTTTGTTCTGCATGGAATGGAATGGAAACCACCAGATTAGATGTTGAGAAGAGGCGAAAGAAACTGAGATTCCTCAAAGAGTGGCAATAGTATTCTTAAAAAGCAGAATTAAAATGAACAAATGCATAATTAAGGAAAACTAACTTGAAGAATGAAGGTTACCAGGGTAACCGGAGACACCTGAACCTGTAAAGGAAATGGTGGTATTAAGCAAAAACAAATAAACAAACGGAAGAAACTGAGATGTTTAAATTAGCCTCTTCCCTTCCTAAAATGCTTTTGAAATTTCAGTAAGGGCATTTGGGAAATAAAGAGGTTATTATAACAATGTTATATGGAATGAGAGATGCGATCAACGATACATAAATACGCACTGAAACCACCTGATTTATTTAGCAACATGCAAGACAGGTGTAAAGGGCAACATGCACAATTAGAATGAAGACCACAGCTAATAAAAGAGACTTGAACATAAAAACACAGAAAGTTTCAAAAATGTTTTCACTAGTAGCAGATTGTAGAAGTAGGGGTTGTGGCCTATACAACATTCATTCTCTATAGTGATTCAGCTCTATTCCCCAACCCCTAAAAATGCCTACAATCTACTTAAGGTGTAAACATCTTTGTCTTATGAGGGAAACTGGTGGTTGGAAAAACAGTAATTTAAGAAAAAAAAGTAAAAACAAATGAAATATGGAAAAGGGGTTACTATATCAGCTGGCCAGTTAAAAATGTAGAGTATTTAGGTTCACAGTCATTTTCCTGACATCCCAGCCACAAATAACCTTTTCATATAAGCTTGGCCTGGGACTGACATTTTTACTGTGCTTTCCTATCTCTAGAGTAAAAGCAATTTCAACTCTACTCTTCTCTTCTAAACTATCTCAGAGAGATAATATGCTCTTAGAAACTGTGACCAAATAAAAGCTTGTGCTCAAGTCACAGCTGGCTAGTGGGTCTGAAGTAGTAAACCCCAGGGAATTTGTTACACACTTAAAGAGAAAACTGATGGATTAGGGGGCTTAAACTGGACTTTGTGGTACATGGATTTCATCACAATGTGATCATGAATGTTGGGGATTTGATCATTCACGACCTTGTTTTTTCAATCATCAACATCATCTAAATAAATCTGTGGATATTCTTAAGTGAAATAACTTGAAATTTTAGCAACATCATAAAATGCATATCTTAATAGCTTGTTGCTAATGTTACTAAATCCTGATATCTCTTTTAATTAGGAGCAATTATTCTACAACATCCCAATTGTGGAAATTATATGTAGGCATAAATATACCCATGAGACTAATAGCAGAGTGAAAATAAGCACATGATGCAATCCCGAGTCAAACTAATGATTTAAGTCAAGATGTGAAAAATAAATCAGGTTTATGTGTCTTACTGACACTTCCAAAATGTATATCCAATTTAACTAGGGGCTCAATATTTAGAATAAAATTCATTCCCTGATCCAGGTTAAGCACCCCTATTAACGAGTATGGCAGTAAAGAGCTACCAAAAGATATTAGAAATATTAAGAATGGTTAGTGGTTAGGTAGAAGAATGTAATAATAAGACTTGTACAGAAAGAGTAACAGAGACAAAGATGTTTAGACCTTTTTGAGCGAATCGTGGGAGAGAGTTATTATCATATAAAGACTGAATGTCAGTTTGGCTAGAGAGGGAGGACACAGAGCCAATCAGTGAGGCGTAGGGGACTGAAATACTGTTCAAAGCTGCAAAGAGTAAAAGCCAGTTGGAGATGGGAAACAAATTAGTCACAACAGTGTAACATTGTTAGAAACAAATATCAAAGCAAATCATCATACACTGGCAACATAGAAAGATTTTTATAATATTCCAAAATGTGCAATCATTTCCTGGGAAATAGCACAGTCTTTCTGCCTCAAATAAAGCTTCTATTTTCTCATTTGTCTGATATAAGTATGCTGATTAGACACATAATATTACCATCTTTGTAGTATACTCGTTATATACTCTTTCCCATGTTGAGTTTTTTAAACTATGGTCAGATTTGAAAAACATTAGCAATCCCAAGTCATATAAAACATAGCAGGACTGCATTTTTAACAGGAAGGAAAGGTAGTTGTTCATATTCTTGTTGTTGATATTTTTATCAATTAAAATAATTCTCCTGCCGCTCAAATTAACATGAAAATTTTCTTTACGCCACAAACTGAATTTTATTTATCCGGCAATTATGTACTTTAAATGTTATTAATTTTGTCGTTATTGATGCCACTTAATCATTGCTTAGCTTTTTTTTCTTTTGTTAAGATGCTGCCAACTTAAAGTGCACTTGTCACCTCAAAACACCAATACTAATTTAGGTTGTACTAATGAAATAAATGTTTTGTAAATATATATATCTATTTAAAAAAAAAGTACCTTTAAACAACATTTCTCTTTGTCATCTTGACTGTCAGCCTGCTTTTTCTTTCCTGGGTCAGGTGATGATCTAGATCATGATTTAAGGTATACGATTGGAATAGCTATAATGTCAATCATTATTTAGCCCTGCCTACCTGACACATGGGAAAGTAAAGACAGGCTGACAGGGAGGATGGCAAACAAACGATGTATAAAGGTACATTTTTTTTAAATACATATATATTTACAAAAACATTTATTTTATTAGTACAACTTAAATTAGTATAAGTTTTGAGGTGACAGGTGCACTTTAAAATAAGCTACACATATCTGACCACAATAATGATGAAATAACTTGTCATACAAATGTATAAAGCTTTGATTGAGTTCCTTAGTAGTATCAAATTTTTAGGTAATTTATTATACAGATAGAGCCCATGGTTTTACAATGCCAGTAAGAAAATGGTTGCAAAGGTTTTGGGAACTCTTTCTCTTGTTAACCTCATAGAATCTAGGCAGACAAATGTTATATTCCTTTCATATCAGACTACTGATATATGAGGTTTTATAGACACCAGTAGTTTATTCTGCTGCAGGGAACACTTTCTCTGTCATAGCTGTACATGGCTGCTAATACAGTCAAAATCCAGTCAATGGCTCCATTTTAAAAACATAAAGCTTTCAGGTTCATATCACCAAGCAACCTGTTTGTCATAAACAGATTCAGATTTAACCATCAGGAATTGACCTCAGCTAAGTAAGCTATAATATATATACTAGGTGAGTCTGGACAATTGATATTACTCATGACTGTGAAGAACAGTTCTCTCTTTACTATTTAGTCTGTTTTATTTATATTTTCATTCTTTAGGTAGGAGTGAACCCATAGCTCAAAAGAGAACTCTCCCGTGAGAAGAAACAGTTGGAATTACTCAGTTTTAATTAATACGGGAATCGAGGGTTACACACATAAGCTACCATATCTAAATAGCTAATACAGTTTTCTGCTGTGTTCATTCCTAAAGCTAAACATTCTCAATGCATACTGTAAAAAGATTACAATCGATTTGAAACACTTCATAGCATTTTCATACACTTTTTTAATCCATGTATCCTGAACAGCTATAGTTAACAACAAATCTGTGTTCTAGGTCTTAAGACACACAAGCTAACATCACACATGGCAGTTTATAGATTATTGCAGCAAGTGAATGAGTATGTGTAACGTTAGCCTAACTATGATTGTAACTTCTGCATTATTCTCTTCCTTATCTTATCTTATAATTAGAACATTAAGGAGAACAGCACGATGACTTATGTAGTGTAATTTGACAGCATGGTTTAATGTAACTGGAGTGGGCAGCCATAAAGGGCTGAACATGAACATGTCGGTTGAGAGACAGGACAGTAACAGTCCAAAAAGCATGTACTAATGATAGAGCTTTAAAATATAAGGAGGACATTTATAAAAGTAGAATTTTTTTTTTTTACCTCTTAGCACTGGAGAAATCTTTTGTTATTTCATGTGTATCAACTATTTAAAAAGCTTTTATCACCATGTTGAAAGTCACTTTTTGATGCTTTTTTTATATATTGAAAAGTTGTTTTTGATCCTATATAAATCAGCAGAAACCTCTATAAATATCCCCCTAATGTCAAAAGAGGCATTTTGATGAATCTAAACTGTAACAAAACTCAATCCACTGATTTCAATAGTGGCCAAGACATTATGCAGTGGTAAGCTTGTCAAAATACATTCTGTAATACAAGGTCACAAGTAAGGTCACAGGGGGGTATTGACTTGGTCCCCACTGAAATCAATGAAAAAGGTTTTGTCCACATTTTGGTTCCGGCTTCAGCAGAGGCATCAAAATGCCTCATCTGATGTTGCTGTAAGATAAATGTTTTCATAAAGGAAGATTAGACAAGCTGCATTGTTTCACTGCCTCCTTGGCAAAGCATTTCCATTTAATTTAAAATTTAACAGTAAAAATCACCAGCAACACACACACACACATGTATTTTCCTGCCGATAAGCCCTGCACCCCAAGTGACATCACTCACTATTCTTGTGTAGAATCCCTTTCCCTTCTCCTTATCTACAAAGCCTGTTCCTATCCCTGAGTATGTGCAGATCAATGCTATTTGACTGCCTGTGTGGTCAGCTGTGGAGAGAGGAAGTCAGAGAAAGGAGGGGATGTGCACAGCAGGGAACTTGTTGAGAGGGACAAAGCAGTTAAGGGGGATATTAAGCTTTGCTGAATGAATCGGTGAGTCAAGAGTTTCTTAATCGCTATTCTGTTTGACAATAGGTAAATGAGGCTTTCTTTATAGGCAAGGTTTACATACTCTTTAAGGAAAAGAGAAACAATAGTGGAAAATTTTACTTTCTTTCAATGTATTTTTTTAAGCATATGGGCATTGTTTATTTCTTCCCATTAAATGGTAACAATGGTAATTATCATTATTATGACTTCTTAATGTATAGGCACTGCTTAACAACCTGCTTCATTTACTGAATACTAAAGAGGCAGAACAACAAGGAATGACATCAGAAACTCAA
Source organism: Pipa parva (assembly GCA_019650415.1). Taxonomy (NCBI): domain Eukaryota; kingdom Metazoa; phylum Chordata; class Amphibia; order Anura; family Pipidae; genus Pipa; species Pipa parva. Next base: position 29,209 of record WMED01000083.1, read on the forward strand.
TACACAATGACCATTTTCCTCTGTATAAATCTTTTTGTCACTTGTGATACGATAGTAAAGGGCATATTTAACTCTCTCATTAATTTGCAATTTCCCTTTTGATACTAGTTTAACAGAAAAATACACAAACTACTTTGGATTTCATCAAACTGACTTGTTTTCGGAGAATAAGTCTGGGAAAAATATGTTGCAGATGAGCAGATTCCAAAATATGCAGGCAATGGTTATTTTTCAAAGATTTTCAAAGAATAAGTTTGTGAAAAATAATAATATTGCAGACGTTCAGATTCCAAAATATGCAAGGAATGGTTACTGTTCTTCCTTGTTATGCAAACATATTTTTAAAAGGTATATTTTTCATTTCACTTCATCTCTAAGCCCGATTCTCTGCATGTCTCTAAGCTTCTTCACAGATCAGTGGGTTATATGATTCATAGCATTTAGATAAGTAAACACGAGGAATTGTGCTTATTACCTGGAGTCTGAAAGTTAAGACGCCTAAGCTCTACGGGGTCAGTGGGGTGATGCGATGGAATCTCTTTACTGTTTGGTAAGCTGCTCTTCCTAGAGTCGGACTCTGTCCTCTTCCTATTAAAGAATACAGAAACATATAACACTTGGTTAATATGTGGATGACAGTTCAGGAAAGAACACATTGAAGTTATAATGAAACAATACATGCTGATGACTTAAACTGATTTCTTACTATTTCTTTTCACAAATGACTGAGTATATAGCCCAAACATAGGGCGTTATTGACTACCGAATTCTCAAGCAGCGTATTCCCATAGCAAATCCTTGACAGTTTTCCTATTGTAAAGTTGTGACAATTTTAAAGTTGCAACTGTGACAATATTTCCATGGTAAGGTCGCTACTGTGACAATATTCTCGTTACAAAGACACAACTGCGCCGGTAGCAGTCTATTGCGAATGTCTTTAGCTGGCAAATTAACATCTTTACGCAACAATTTGGACTTTATCCAATATACCCCATAATCTCTTGATTTAATAAAAATTATATACGTACTTGAATAACATACACCCTGCTTTTATGCTTTTCATTATATTTTAGTGAATATATTTGAAATGGTGGGCTAAGTAAAAAGACTTTAAGTAAATTAAAGTCGGTTAACCAGGTATTAAGGTAATAAACCATATTAATATAAAGTGTAACATTGTATTCCGGCCTGTTTGCACTCAGATTGAGGGACAGGGGTAGCCTGCTCCCAGGAAAGAGTAAGCCCCTTTGAAGTGGAATTTTGAAAGTAGTGCTAAATATCACCCTCAAAAATCAGTTGACATTATCTTTAAAGGGATCTCTGCATATTAGATTTCCTCAAGGCACCAAATTAAATGCCATTATTTTTACTACAAACTTGTATTTGTAATTTATCCAGATTTAGAGTTGGACAAAATCTCCAAAGGTCAAATAACTTTATAAGGGCATTAAGGAGATTTTTGTTTAAGGACTTCCCATTTTTGTGGCCAAAATGATATCAGTATCTAGAATATATGACCACAAAATTCCTCAACAAACTTGAAAATCATAACCATAGACGGCAGAGGGTTGTTACAAGACCATATCATGAAGGATACCTGATGAGTATCTTAAAACCACCTTAGTCAACATAATTGAACAGTGCCACATTTTGAGAAAATAATGTTTACCCAAATAATTATATACATTCCAAATATTTAATATGCTTTGTTTATTTCCCCATGCATTTTAAAAATGAATAATAATACATATCGTATATGAACTGTAGATTTCAAGATTCAGCCAATCAAGTACTGACTTTATAAGAATTTACTATGGAGGACACAAGGTCAAATTCTATCCTCACATATCATCATTCACAGCATCTAAATTATAGTCATAATTTCAATGTTTGAAACTGTTTGTATACTAATTAGGATTCAACATTTTACATTATTTAAGAATGATTGACCGGGTTAGTATTGTAGGCAGTAGTGAGGAAATACATTTTTTCAGGATGAGGCTCTGAAATCTATAACACCTGTTATAAAGATAGTTTTCAATTCTGCTCATGTGCCAGGTCCTCTTTTCCTATAAACATCTGGCTAATTGTTTTGGAATATAACACTGAGTGATTCCCAGTGCAAATGTTCTGCATACTTGCTGTAATACGCACTTTCAGACTGGGGAATACTTCAATAAATCGGAGACATGGCTGAGCTGTTTAATGTGCCACCAAAGAAAATCATCACATTCCTATCTTAATAAAATCTCTACGGCAGCACCATTTTCTGTAAGCATTCCAGGTTGCTTTAACATAACAAAGAAGAGGAGTTTATTAGATGTATGGCAGTGCTGCAAACATTTAATTAGTTGCAGGAGAGATATCAGTAAACTGAATACTAAATTAAAGTGACACTGGGGCTCATAAGCAGGCTTACGATGAAAAAATGAATCAGTTCAGTGACTCACATCAGCTCCCTTACTTTAAGTAACAATACTGAAATATGAAGGCAGCCGTTAGAATAAATCAGGTAATAGCGCTGCTATGGCTCTTTCAAATTGTACATTACTTAGCATAACAAAGAGGATTAATCTCTTGCTTTATGTTAATCACACATGATATACCGGGCTTTTACCATGATGGTGACACAGAGCCAACACTCTGTATTTCTTCTAATATGCTAATAAGAATACAAGCATTCACCAGTCATTATTTCGATTGTTAGGTATTTCTCTATTTTCCTTTGAGGACTAGAGCAGTTTTGTAAATTCTTAGGACTGTAAAAGGATCTACATTAGATTCTTTCAATTTACATACGCTTATAACCGAGTGGAAAAGATAATTAATCAATAAATAATGATTTGAAAAGAATGAAACTCATTTTGAAGTCATGCACTGCTTGTATGAATTTAGAATTGGCAGACTTTTATGGAGATGCTTATTAGAGTACAAAATGTACTGTTTTTTTCCCACAGTATATTACTGTTATTGTAATACCTCTATTGCGAGCACGGTATTTATTGTCTGTGTTACCATTTACACCTGCGACCACTTTAAGGGAAATGTCCACAGACAAAAATTGTAATGGTAAAGCAAGCAATATACTGTATTTAACAACAGTAACTCTTATGTACAACAGCAGAAAAGGGATATCACGGTTAAATTTACTTTTAAAATATACCTTCAAATTTCTACATATATATATATATATATATATATATATATATATATATATATATATATATATATATATATATATATATATATATATATATATATATATATATATATATATACACACACCTTATATTTATGCAAATTCATCAACAGGAGCAAACATTACAGAGGTCTAGTAACCTATAGCAACAAATCAGAGGTTTCCCATCACAATTCCAGCAACTATCAGTTAATGATAACTTTTGATTGGTTGTTAGGGGTTACTATAGCTCTATAAACAATTGCTCCATTGATGAATGTACCTTGTACAATTTTGTTCCAGTAAACTGGAGGGAGAGTGCTTCTCCACACACTCAGCTGCCAGTAAAACTGCACATTATTATCATCATGTGAGTTGGATACTAGATGTAAAAAAGCAGCACTAAAATAACACAATGCCAAAATGTGTTTTAATAAAAAAGTAGCAATTTTTATAGTATTTATACATGCATACCTGTTATTATACAGAAATATTCAATGGATTCAATGGATGCATACTCATTTTGGGTACTATGGTCTCCCTTTAAAAAAATAGTTATGAAATTAAATACTGTATATCTTGTACTGATGCCTATAAGCATTAAGTAGCACCAGATTATGTTAATAATTCATAGAATGAATGAACTATGCAAATTTTTCTCCCCACAAAAGAAGAAAGCATTTTGTAATTTATACATTGGGGTTATAAGGGGACAGAAAATTTGCACCATGTGTTCTTTAACTGCTGTGCCTTTAGATGATGCTTATAAAATAACGCCAGAGGTCAGAGCAAAGCAGACAAAGAGTAAATACAATTGTTGCGCAGGCCGAACTAATGCACAAAGGACATCCCAGAGTGCTGTTCGATACACAGAGATGTAAAGGTTTAATGAAGCTTAATATTTTCTACTAGATCAATAACCTTTCTTCAAAGAGCTACACTGTATTGAATTTGTCAGAAAGCTGTAAGCAACAGATATGACTTATAATTTATATACATTCCAGATGGAGGGGGGCCCATTTCTTGTTTTAGTGTTATTTATTTCTTACCTGTCTGGTTTACTACTCCATTTTGATGCAGCAGTAAGAGAAAAGGTGGAATGTTAGTCTATTGCTAATGAATAAACTAATAAAAAAGGCATAGCAAACAAGGCATAAATGGTCTACAATTTTCAGCAAACCTTTTCTTCCTTTAGCCAGCTATCCTTTCTGAATCAATAACTGTAACCAACTCTTACCTTTAAGTCTACTTGAAACTACTTAGGTAGAAGTAGACTATAAAACATACATGTTTCCAGTTCTATATCAGAAAAGATTTTGCTTACATCAATAAATCTGCCAATTACACCATATGATCTAGTTTTTTTCATTGGATGCACTATACGAATATGTGGGTTTAAGCTGCACGTGTGTATAACTGTCTACTATTGAGCAAGGTCCCACAGATACAATATAATGAAGTTTCAGAATTAACAGGCGATCTGAAGCTTTTAGTGTCCATTATTAATATTATTTGTTTTTTTTATTGTTTGTTTATTTGTATTTTTATACATATGCACACAAACACATCACATAAACATTCATATCATACAAGTTTGACATAAAATGTGAAATAATATAAGCTTAGTACTTTCCATTTGATAGAGAAGTTGGCCTAAAGGTTAAATTCTCTGCCTCTGATAATGGATCTGATGCTAAAGAGCCTGGTTTGAATCCTTCTCTTAGCTTTTAGTGACCCTAGATAAGTCACTTCATTTCCTGTTGTGCCTGCATACTAAATGCAACTATGATGACTGCATTGGTGGCTGTCAAGTGCTACATAAATATTCTTATTACTCTGTGTGAGCTGTGGCAGGAAGAATCATCATACACAGATTATTCAAGCAGACACAACAACTATAATTTTATAGAAAATAATCAGAAAAAAAATAAAGAGCAGTCAACATACAGCACATCAACAAGCTTGCACTGATCTCACAGAATCAGTTCCTTAACATTTCCAAAACATTGATCAACTACAATAACATTCCTGAACACATTTTTCATGCATGAGTTTTCATTGAGAAGGCTTTTTTTTGCCATGTCAGTTCCTATTATTTATGGAACTATAGATTATTTTTTGTCTGAAATAGATGCTGAAGTTATCAGTAATATTTCTGAACTCATTATATTGAGGACAATATACCCCTTTTTGTAATTTTTACGGATATTAATAAACAACAAGGAGTTCCATGGAGAGTACTTTTGTGCAGGGCAGGGAACTCTGAGATGACTTTTACTATCCTCATATACTACAGAAGGGGGTAATATTATTCTAATATACAGTACATGGCAGTTTGGGAAAACAAAATAAAATACTTTTACACCTTAAACCTGTTTTACCACTTGATAAGCATTGTTGTTGACAAACAAATGAACGAAGGCTCCGGCACTCCAAAATTAGTAAAATTAGAGGGTGCTTTAACTTTTATTTTACCACCATGATGCTTGGTTTTTAACTTTGTTCTAATAAATTTTGGATGATTTTACTGATTTTGGAGTGCCGGAGCCTTTGTTCGTTTGTTTGCTTTATTTGGGCCTCTGCTCCCTGGCACCCGCTATTTTCTACACCGCTGGCTGTGGATTGAGTGATCCTTATCTCTTATAAGCATTGTTGTTGCTAGAACAGCTTTTCTGATTTCTTTTTTAGATTAAGCTCTTTATTGGGTCATTGTATCACCCAGAATACTTTAGTATAAGGCTGTAGTGTTATACTGTAGCTTCTCATAATTCCATGTCATCCATAAGATGGTATTAGTGCAAAAACACAAGTCGGTAACAATGTATTTCGTTTCACTTAAATGTACATGCTGCAGTAACACCATTTTCAGATATTTTGTAGGTCATTGATATTTCCAGTGATGCACTGTACAGTATTTATAAAAAAGATAGAATAACATGTAGACCAGGGGTCTGCAACCTTTTGGGCTGAGAGAGCCATATACGTGCGGCTCTGCTCAGCCCTTTTGAATCCGGAGCCACTGACATCATATGTGACGTCACATAGGTGATGTCAGTGGCTCTGGATTGGCTATCAACCGGGAACTGCGATGACATCAGCGGCTCCAGATTGGCTAGCAACCCGGAAGCACTGAGAGAGCTTTGTCTCTACAGCTCTTGCTGGCGATTAGTAGGCAGACTGTAATGAGTGGTGCTTGTAATGAGCACCGCTCGTTACAGTCAAAGAGCCAGATGTATCCATCAAAAGAGCCAGATCTGGCTTGAGAGCCATAGGTTGCTGACCCCTGATGTAGACAGAAGCCTTAGTTAACTCTTTCATTTGTTATTTGATCACAGAAAACTGTTTGAAATCTTGTAATAATGTTTCAGAACATGCGTTAATACAAATTTCATGATCTTCTATATTGTATTTATTCACATGAAGAATAAAGTGGTAGTTTGAGGGATGTTGAGGCAGTTAAGAGAAGTGGCCTGAAGATGATACATCAACATGTTTCAAAATGATGTTTTTAAACAGGAAAGGGGAGTGATGTTTCCTTTAAGTTATAATCAGATATTTCTCATATCAGAACTAGCCAGATATAAGATTATGGGGGTTATTCACTAAAGTCCAAATTAGTACGTATAGGTGCAAATTCGTCAAAGACAGTTGCAATAGGCTGCTACTGTTGCAGTCGCGTTTTTAAAATGAGAATATTGTCGCAGTCGTGACTTTATTATGGGAAAATTGTCACAATCTTAACATTAAAAAATTGTTGCAACTTTATAATGGGGAAATTGTAGCAGATTTGCTATGGGAATATCCGCTGTTTGCAAATTTGACAGTTGAATTCGCACCTTAGTGAATAACCCCCTATTATTTACAGGAAGTTCTATGCACTTCCTGTGCATACTGTGTATTATAGTAATATATCTTGTCTTGTGTGAGAACTGAAATTCAGAATTAGCAGGGTACAACTATACATTATTTAATGTCATGTATGTTTACAATAACTTTCCTGTGTGTGGCAGAATATTTTTTTCTACCTTTTTGCAAAAAATCTATGAAATTATTCTATTCAATATGAATGCTGCAAACTTTTTTGACAATGGTCATGCATGTATGGTAAAAAGCTTAAAATGAAAGGAAAATGTTCACTGATGCTCCTGGTATGAAGTACGGGTTCTACACATAATTTAAAAACAATAACATGTTGATTTGCATGTAAATTGTGCAAAATGCCTGGCATAATCCATTAATATCCTTTTGGCCCTGAAAACATGTAAATGACTGAATAAGGCTTTTTTTGTTTTTTTCTCACATTGTTATAAATGCATATCTCTTACAAATGGTAGCAAACTTTGCTCAAATGCTAATCACGACACAATTGAGACCCATTCACACTAAAATGTAAAATGCAAGCATTCACAATGAACATTGGCAATAGGAATTAAAAAATATCTCTAGTAACATAACAGAATTTACCAGCAACATCTAAATTGAATGCTAGCCAATGATGCAAAATGTATTCACCAATTAACAGCAACATAGTACCTTACTAAGTAAAGAACCAAAATCAGATGCTTCTGAAAATCATTCCCTTATCATATTGTAGGGAACATTGCTTCCGTGCCTTGTGGTTCTTGTACTAACCAGGACTAAGTTTAGATCATCTGTAGTAGAAGAGATACTATACTGTATATTTTAGTATTTGCAGAGGAAAAGAAGTTCTCAATCCAAGCTCAACTATGCTGACAAGTTGAACACAGTAATACAATACTACTATAGGTTAAAATGGGGCTTTTTTATAATCGCTAGACTCAATTAAAATGGAAAAAATACATCTGATGCGGTTAAATGACTTTACCACTTAATTCAACATTATTTATGGGACTTAATACAAAACTAACAAAAGCGCTATTTGCTTTTCTCCTACGCATTCTTTCAAAGCATACATGTTAAACTACTTTATACAGCATATTTTAAGGATTAAAGTTTTAAGTACTATAACTTTGCAGTGTGATTAAAGTAATATGCCACTCATTGGTAATATCATTTCTCCTCCGCTTGAAGACATTCCTGTCTATTCAGGTAAAGGAATTGAAACGGGTACTGCCACATTTGTAACAAGATTTAACCAAGGGAGCGGGAGTTCATTTGGGGTAATTTATTTCTAGACACCGTTTTAGTATATATCACATTTTTTTTTAATGAGTACTGCAATCAACCCATGACATAGTGGCAATGGCACTTTGTAAAGCTTACCTTTTATACAGAAGGATTGCAATGACTATGCAGATGATAAAGACTACAGCAAGGACTGGGCCAACTACCCAAATTAAACCCTCTTCTTCATCTGTCATTGGTTGTGGGTCAAGTTCCATTGAGACAACAGGGTCAGAGTATGGGCTTGTGGCATACATTGTCTATAAGTACAAATATATAATTTAATAAAATTATTTAAAAGAACATAAGACAGTAAAACCCAAAGGCTTATATTGTACAAATTTAATTAACATACAGCCTAAAAATAGTCATTGTGTTAAATTACATTTTAGCTGAGCACATGCATTTTTATGTTATATTATCATTATAGTAACTATTCATTTAGATTTCTATTAATACAATAATATAACTAATATTATTATTTAAAAAAAAAACTGTTGACATTCATATGCTTTACAGAATCCAAATTATTTATTTATACTGAGGAGGTTATTCCTTTCCAGGGAGTCACTGCAGCTAATTAATCCAAATGCACAAGGCACTATACATACACACATATATATATATATATATACAGTATATATACACACATATATATATATATATATATATATATATATATATATATATATATATATATATATGAAAATATCAGATAATCCTGCTCATTCCACACACATATAAACACTTGTCATTCATCACTAGTGACAAACAACATTTCTCATCTGGGGTTATCAATTTATTGACTGATGTAGTCAGTCACAGCTGAATGCTGATGAGTACCCACTAATGCAAATTTCCAGAATATTATAAAAAGTATATATATATATATATATATATAATTTATATAGTTACAAAATTGATGTGTGTGTAGCTATCTACACTAGCATTCTTAAAATTCTTTAAGTGGCCATAACATCAGCAAATACAATTTCTTGATTTTTTTTCTTAACCCCGAATGTACCCTTATAATTGCTATTATGGGCTGGAACCAAACCACCTAATTAATTTGTTTATCTATTTGCATCCCAGTTCACACAAACACCATGACTTCTCTAATCTTAAATCTTTTCTCACACAAGGATGCCAAATATTGATCTTATCTGCCTTATTCAATTAACAAGTCACATACTACAGTTCTTTCATCTGCTTCTACCTTTATTTACCATATTTTATATCTGAGAATGTACATACTAGAACAAGCCGTTTGTGCTTTTAAGATGAGGGACCTGAAATGCTTGTTACTGCTAATTTAGACTGTTCGAGGCTAGGACTGTTTAATTTCTGGTATTCCTTTAAAATTGTTATATTAAAGCCTTTTAAAATACATACAATGCATTTTGGGGGTTTGTTGAAATTTGTACAACATTATTTTGAAAAAATTTGAAATATTAAATTTGCATAAGAAATTCTTTTTAAGCAGATAATTTACTGCTTTGTGGGGTTTTTATCCATTCATCTCTAGAAAACCAAATTTCAGGTTGGAAGAGGAACATCAGTGCAAAGCTATTCTTAGATGATATATTGAGTTTAAGTCTGAGGTCTGTATGGGCCACTCAAGGACAAAAACTTGTCCTTCTGCACTGATCTGGTTGTTTTATTATGGTTGCTTTCCTTTGGAAAATATCGCTCCAGTCTGAGGTCCATAAAGCTCTGGAGAAGCACTGAATCTATGAACATTTTGCACATTGCTTCTCTGTTCATTTTTTACTTGATTATGACATGTTTCCCACTTCCGACAGATGAAACAAATCACCATAGTATGAAGTTACCACGCAGTGGTTCATAGTTGAGTGGTATTTGCTAGGTGATGGGCGATAACTGTTTTCCTCCAAACATGAGGGTTGACATTCAAATCCAAGTATTTATAAGATCACAGAATCTTGTTTCTCCTGGCATAGTAGTCCCTTTATTGCAAGCTTCAATAGGACTGGGGTGTGCCATTATTGGTTGAAGTATGATAAAGTGCTCTTTGGTGCATCCACTATGATGTTTTATTTTTCTAAATATTGTTTGATAACATGTAGAAATAAAGAGGCTTGTTGTAAGTGTTGCCTGCTTGTTCAAATTCAGCTGGAGTCATGGTGACCAGAGGGAGCCTTTAGGAACTGTGCATGAGCCTACTAAGACAGGGAAAGAAGCTGCAATGTCTGTTCACTTTCATTCTCTGCTGACAACTTCATTACCATTACTAGCTAACCTCAACAATCATGTGAGGTTCAGCTACATTTGCTCATCACCTTAGATTCCAGCTAATTACGGTTTTGGTGCATCTGCATTGATCTATTAAATTAAGAAACAATGCCTGGAAAATACACATTGAAAGAGTCAAAGATAACAGGTTCTACCAGCCGTTTGACTCCCCTCATAAGGCAATTAAAATGACTTCCACTCAATATAATATCGAACATATCCAGAATCATTTTAACAGAAGAGCAAATCAGATTTCTGTGTTTAATTATTCTAATGATCCACATTTAGGAATAAAAATTAATTTACTCTTAATTAACCCTCTGTAAACACATTTTGACCAAGGTGATGTTTCCATGGAACAAACAGTGGGTGAAAGTTTGCATAATACGTATCTCGATATGAATAACACATATAATTGTCAGCATGTGTGTTAGATGAGAAATGGTTGACCAGTATTGTAAAGCAGCAGACCACCTTGTTTGGTAGGTTTAAGTGACTTCAGTGGGGATAATTTATCAATCACACAACTAGAAAAGTGCCATTTCCAATTTAATGGATAATGCATATTTTGTATTTCAACAAATAAAGTGGGGTTTCTTGTAGTCATACATTACATCACCTACCGTTCTGAGGTCATGCGTCAACTGACTGACACTTATTAAAATAATCTTTTTAACAAGACATGGCTGAATATTTGGAACCCTCTATGATTAAGCACCCTTGTGTGAAGATATCATTCTTCCCCCATATACCTCTTTGCTTTATATTCCTCCCCTTTTTGTGATTTTTTTTTTGTGTGTGTATGTCTCCTGAGTAAAAATAAGAAGGCTTGTAAATTAAAAGCTAATCATTTGTTTGAGCTTTGTTTAAGGATTAGGTTGGTTTGATTAGTGGAGAGCTGCAGAGAAAGTTGTCTTTCTGGAAGGTTCTACTGTGTGACTATCGAGTCACTACTCTGATCAAGGATCTCCTCCTCCCATAGTTTAATTAGAAATACTGGAATGCCTTAGGAAAAGTCCTGGTGGCTCCAAACCGCTTCTATTTCAGCCACTGTGTTTTTTAAGGCCATCAATACTGGAGAAATTGTGTTATTTGTGTTGAACTGTGTCTAACAATACAGTCTTAAAGGTCTTCTTGTAATTACATGGACTTTATGGCTCTGCTGTTTGTTCTTGACTTACATTTTCAAGTATGGGGTCTAATAAACAAAGGAGGGCGCCTTTTCATATCCAATTAAATGACTTAACCACATGTTGATACCAACTAAACTGTTTACACAACTTTAGACAACTTTTCCAACACCCTGTATTACTGTAAATTATTTTCAGATCGTTAATATCTAGCTTATTCATTTGCAAACAATAACCATATTAACTAAAAAAAAAAGGAAAGTGAACTCAAATTTCACAAAAAAACAGCAATTTGCTTACACATTGACATAGTGCAATTTCCTATTTGTCCCCTTTATTATATAGCTAAAATGATGACTTTAGTTGAATTAAAATGTATTTATGCAATTCCTACAAAAAGCATACAGTATTCATTTTACACAGACACTATATCTGCTGGGAAGTTCATGCCTCAGTACTTTCAATAATAATTTCTCCAGAAGAATGTCTATCAATCACATTGCAATTAACAGAAAATAAAAATTAGTACTGCTCTCATTTGACTAAGATAAGAGAGACGGTATCTAAATTGCAAATTATAGTCCATTACAGGTGAAATCATTAAAAGAAAATGTGAAAATATTGTGGGCTAATTACAAGTAACCCAAAGTCATTTTAATGCAAAACAGGCATAGAACTAATAGCACATTTTGAATATAATATAAGGAATAGGCATCAGTGTCCAGAAATTATAATACAATTAAAAATATAAATGTAGCTGTTTTTTTTAAAAGCTATGTAGCCTAGAAGTATTTAAGTTCAACTTGTTATACACCCAAACACATGTATCATTTCATATTTTGTAGCTCCTAGTTCATAATGTTGGGTAGAATGACGACTTTTTGTGGGATATATGGATGTCACTTAGCTGACTTTTACACGATGCATAGGTTTATTACTGCATCATTCCAACAGAATAAGTTGAAATAACTGAAAAAAACATAGTAAATGTAAATGCAGTCCTTCAGAGAAACTATTGTTAATACACAAAATCATCTCTGCTTCATCTGTATAGTTAATCACTCTACAGAAAGCTACAGAAAGACCCAGTGGGTCTGCAATTTTCTATTCATTTGTCAGCCTTGGGGATTAGAAACTGTAGTACAACAGAATGAATCACTATCCCTTTCTCAGTCTATATTTCTGCATTGTATTGTTGCCTAAGATAATGATTCAGATTTGATTTTAAATTCAAGAGCTAAATTCAACCAGCTAACTCTCTAAAAGTAGTTTATAGCCAAAACCAGACAATAGTGTAAACCCCAATTAGTAGAACTTTACTTACCGATTCAGAGTGTTCGATTATAGCTAGCACAAAAAACACATATTCTTGTCCATTCTGAAGTTGCTTGTTCTCAAATCCACCATACTGTTTTTGATCTCCCAATGTGAACTCAGTTGGAAGAATATCAAAGTGAGCCGCAATATATGGTTTTTGTTCAGCTTCTCTCCTGAATCGGAGGCTTCTCCTTTTGCGTGTAATATCTTTCAGTAACTAAAATTAATAAATGCACCAAATTGTAATGAAAACAAGTAATACAATTAGAAATCATACTCATACTTGTAAAGAGACATCAGTATGCTGCTTCTCAAACATTGTGATGCATGTGCAGTTACACCACCTACAATCATGTAAAAACAATGCTATAAAAGCTATTTTTTTTATTTGTTTATTCATCCCTTGAATCTCAGTAAACTAAGTGGCACAAGTAATTTTCACTCCACAAAAATTTTGCCTTGAAAAATGATTTAGATCAAATCTTTTAATTGTTTTCAAATGCATATGCTATAATTCATGTTTGTAAATTTAGGAAATGAAAACGTACTGTACATCGTATAAGGTGCGTGATATCAAAATTCATGTGTGATAAATTTCAAATACTACCTGATAAACCATTACTGCTTAATGTAAAAAATGATCAACATTGTGGATTTCTCATAAAATGTACAAAGTGCACATGCATTAAACATTTAATCGACTCATAATGATTCTATTAATTCTTACCAAACCAACCAATTTAAGATGGCATCTTTTCTTTTGGGCACCATATTACACATATTGTTGTATAATTGTCAACATAATCCACTGATGCAAAGTGAGAACCTGTGTTACTATGAACGACCTTGGAACTTTTTAAAAATTAAACTGACAAAGTGATTTAAATGGTCTATAAAAATTGGTGATACAACTTAGCAATGTTAAATCTCCTTTGGTCTCTATGTACATCATTACAAAGAAGGGCTTTGAGTGCACCAGGAAGGGGCAAAGCTTTTGGGTGAATAAAACCCCAGTCAGAAACTGAATTCTGTGATATGACAGCAAAATTTATGGGTTCATCAGACAGATTGTGCTAATTGGATTTTTAGGTTGACACAAACATCACTTGGAAAGGTATTTTTCTGAAAAGGAATCAACCAGGGTGTACAAATAAAACCACCAAGGCTTCAGTGGTTAGCACTGAAGCCTTGCAGTGCTGGGTCCTGGGTTTAATTCTACCCTGGACTTTATCTGCATGGAGTTTGTATGTTCTCCCCAGACATGTGTGGGTTTCCTCCGGGCACTCCGGTTTCCTCCCGCAATTTAAAAACAACAAAAAAAACCCCATACATCTGTGTGTGACTGAATAGGGAAATCAGATGGTAAGCTCCACAGGGTAGGAACTGAAGTGAATGATGAATCTCTGTAAAGCGTTGCGTAATATAGCAGCGCTATACAAGAATGAATAAATGAAAAAAAAAAATGAATAAAATAAAAAAAGGAAAAAATTCCTTGCCAAAACATAACCTTATAAAAGTAGCAGAAATTTGCAATGATATGATACAAAAAACATGGAAAACTATTCTAATCATACTGTCCCTTTAATATAAAATGAGCAATAACATTTTCTTCATACTGTATATCTCATTGTTTTGTTTTGCTTAACCAAGCAGAAAAGACAAAATACATATAACATAATTGCAAAGAAAATAAAGTATCCTCCGGTGAAGATCATTAAAGAAAAATAAAATATATTGCTTAAACTAGAAATAGCTAGTTTTCTCTTTTTTCCCCGTAATACATTTTATGTGGTGATTGCCTTTCTAGGAAATATATTAAGGGCTGCTTTTTTTTTTTTTTTTATTAAAGCGGGAATAATTTTCATTTTCCAGTCAATGCATATCTTATTTCCTCCACCATTAATTCTACAATGAGGCCTCAACTCTCAATTATATTGGCGCGAAGTGGGAAGCAACCCATTCTGACCCAAAACTTTCTGAATTAATAAATGTTCTTTATCAAACTATTACACACATTAATGCACCGCAAAGTAAGGGATGATTAAAATAGCCCTTTGTCATGAGAATCGGTTTCACATGCACATACAATGTAATTTCTCCAAACTCATTCTTTTCTTAAATCATCTGAAATGTAACATTTAGTATATGGTGTCAAGGTGAAAGAGAAAGGGAATTGTAAATATCATTTAAATCTATGGAAATAACATAGCTGTATTAATAATATAGGACTGTCAAATATTATATATTTCATTGAAATCCTCTGCCTTGAGGTATGGGGGTTTATCCTAATGACAACAACTACTCACTTGGTAAATATTCATATGTATTTATTAATTTCTCAGTTGTATAAACCATTCAGTAACAATATTCTCATCCATATTGAGTGATGTGCTTAAAGCATTCTTCCTGTGTTTTTAAGAAATTTCTTCCCACAGGTAAATTAACGGACTTCTTCCTAAATTGCCCTTAGCTCATATGCCTGCAGTAGGGAAATGAATTGTAAGCTAAACTGCTGTAGGGAGATTCTAAAAGTAGCAGTATCATAGATGTGTCAGCTTGCTTTTCAGACAAGAATGATAACTTTATATTTTCATTCTGTGATTTTCTTTATTTATTAAAATCTCTCAGTGCCAATTGAGTCAAACCCACTCTCTCCATTGTAAATTCACACTGGACACTTTGAAACATATTCCTCAAATGGAAAACTTGAATATCTAACGTGGCGAATGCTTGGTCTCTACTTAACAAAATTCAGTTTCAGCAAAAATTAAGAATTGTGAAAAATACAGTTTATTTGGTGTCAATTAGAGGAAAGCGTTTTTTGCTCGCATGTCTTTTTACCACTATTTTCAAGTCTTAGAACTGTCAGAATCTACTATTTCCAAACAGAAAACAGAACAAGGGTGCCCTATTGCAGTCTGGATAATAATATTAAATAACAATAGATTTTAAAGGGGCACTATAGTGCTGAAATAACTGTACACATACATATAAAACTCCTTTATACCCAATTGCTGATACAAATAGTTAAAAAAAACATTTAGGGAACAAATAATACTTATGCCGTTCGTTTCCCTGAGAGCTGACATTTTCTCCTTTCTGTTATGCAACTCAGGCAACATGAGAAGAAAAAGCTGCCTGACTGCTATTGGTTAAGCAGTGTGCTGACTGTTTGGCCGCATAAATTAAGCTTGGAATGCAGGAGATTCCAGAGGGAAAGCTGACTTGTGCTCATGTGCTAAGTAATAAGTAGGACAAAAATGTCCAGGGGAGGGTCCCTTTTCATGG
This sequence comes from Pipa parva, assembly GCA_019650415.1. Lineage (NCBI taxonomy): Eukaryota > Metazoa > Chordata > Amphibia > Anura > Pipidae > Pipa > Pipa parva. The sequence continues at coordinate 45,520 of WMED01000083.1, forward strand.
AAAACTGGCCAGTACATGTCACACACACATTTCCTCATGCGGGAGTTTATTAGTGCTGCCTACTCAATCATTCTGGGGGTTATTCACTATGATGCGAATTTGAATGTCGAATTCTCAAACTGCGAATTCCCATAGCAAGTCCATGACAATGTCGTGACAATTTTTTTAAAGTTAAGATTGCGATAATTTTCCGATAATAAAGTCGCAACTGCGACAATATTCTCATTATAAAAATGTGGCTTTGACAGTAGCAGCCTATTGCGACTGTCTTTATCTGGCGAATTTGTACCTATACGCAACAATTCGGACTTTAGTGAATAACCCCCTCTGTGTCACATGAAACAACTTCTCACTAAGGTATTGTGCTGCATATGTAAAGATATCATTTGACTATAGTTCCCCTTTAATAGGCTTGACCAACTGTGATCAATATAAAAGCCTGACAAAAAATACTCACTGGCATTGATTTATAATTCATACGATCATCAAAGAAAAAAAAAAGCATAACTATTTACCCAGGTCAGTATTAAACAGGGGCTCTTTGGCAAGCCATGTGTCTAGGTCTCTAGAAGCATTACACATATAGTTACAGCGGCTTTCTTCATTCTTCATTACAAGACCTATCAAGCATTGTATGTTTCATGGCAATTGTGAGTGAACAGTGTGTCTCTTACAAGTTCTCAATTGTGTTCTGGATTCCGACTTGTCACTGAAGCACAATGAAATTGTTCTTTTCAGACCATGACTGTGTAGCTTTTGTTATATGATTGCAGTCATTGTCTTATTTGAAAATACATGCTTTCTTACAAATCACAGATCTCTTGCACACTTCAGCAGGTTTTCTCCAGCACTGACTTGGATTAAACTGCATTTTATTTATTTAACAAGACTTATAGGCCCAGCTGTATAAAAGCATCACCATCTCCTGTACCCTATAGGGGTGTGTATTGTGTTATTTATAACAAAAAAAAGCTCACATTTAGGGGATTATTCACTAAAGTCTGAATTGTTGCATATAGGTGCGAATTCACCAGATAAAGACAGTCGAAATAGGCTGCTACTGTCAAAGTCATGTCTTTATAATGAGAATTTTGTCGCAGTCGTGACTTTATTATGGGAAAATTATCGCAATCTTAACTTTAAAAAATTGT
>WMED01000084.1:0-37427 GCA_019650415.1 Pipa parva
TATATATATTGCTTTTGATCTGACTGAAGAAAAGAGGGTACCTCTCAAAAGCTCATCTATTTAAAGCAACTGTTAGTCCAATAAAAAAGGTATCACCAAGTATTGCAATACTCATTTTTTTGCATCTGTTGACTAGCTCTATCTTACCTTATATACTGTATATATCATCTATTTAAGGTTGCTAGAGTGGTATAAGGCATGGTAATGCATACCCAATGTAGTCAGCAACCATGTACTTGCTTGAATTATAGATATGAAGGGAATAATGGAAAAGGAGGAATTAACAGACAGAACATGTATGGGCACAGCATGTCAGCAGTTATTCACAAACATTTTCCCATTAAAATGAATGCTGAGCTGTGTGCACTGTGAGCATAAGATACTTAAGTTAAACCTACTCTATCTGTAGGTGCACTTAGGTATGTTACTATTCTAGTGCTCCATTAAACTCATATAAACTATGTTCCTGGCCATGGGACAAATTTTTGTGGTGGCTATGGCATGGCCGCCGATAGGCCAGTATTACTGGTACTGCCGTCAGGGGCCCGGCCAAAATTTGACACATGGGGGGGCCCGGTTCTGGCCTGCCACCGTGTGCAGGCCCCCTGGTGCCCGCAGCAGTCATTGACCAGAGAGCAGTACTGGGTATTACCGGATCGCCATGTAAAGGATCGGGGAGGGGTAAGGGAGTCCCTTCTCACTTTATGCAGAGCGAAGGAGTGGGGAGCCGGTTACTAAGCGGGCCCGAATATTAGAGATAAGCTTGGGGGTCCCTATCCCCCACCTATCCTATCGCATGCTAGAGATGCAGCTGCTGAGGCCATGACGTCACCTGCTCCTTGACTACAGCAGCGACAGCAACACCCTGCTACTGCCTTATTGTATGGGAGGGGGAGCTAGAGGGAGGGAGGGGGAGAGGCAAAGGGAATAAGGGAGATAGAGAGTGAGTGAAGGAGTGATAAGTGAGAGATGAGATGAGAAGTAAGTGGGCGGGGGCGGGGGATAGCAATGATCAGAGATGGAGGAGAGTACCAGAGCATTCAGGAGTCTAGGATGATACAAGTGTGGGAAGGGTGGGAATCCAGTTAGTACAACATCATAGTTACCCCCTCCTGCCTAAACACTGCTATTACCCCGAGGAGGGCAGAGCAGGATGTTTTCTTTTTAGGTTGAATCATTATTATTATGGTGCATTCATCGCTGGCCCCTAATGTGCCTGCTGTTACTGAACTACACCTCCCAGCATCTGTCTGAACAGCCACATGTTGCTCATGTTGCCTTGTCCAGTAAAGCACAAATGTCCAGTCCACAGTTATGGCAAAGCTTGGGTGTGTGGTTTATAATTTTATTAAGGAAGAAAGGCCCCTTCTCCATAAGTCACTACTATGGAAGCACTGCTATTTCACACAGGCATATTCAAATTTGCTAAAATCTGAAATTTGTTGCCAGGAGTAAGGCACAGCTGCACGGTGCTTTCATTGTGCTTTCCTTTATGATGTCATATTTGCACTATAGTAATAAACATACTTCACCAAAAGATTTAACAAAATGACTCATATTATTAATCTGTCAAACAAGTATACTGTACCTTGTTGTAGTGGCAGGGTTTACATTTTTTTTTGTGAAAGGTAAATTTAATACATAATTGGTATGTCGCAAAATAAAGTAGTTTTAAAATGGCGGGCGGGGAGGGGGACACTTGGGCTGTATGGGGCCCCAAAATTCCTGATGGCGGCCCTGGCTATGGGACACAAATCTATAAGATGTATTACTTTAACTGTATACATCATTAAAAACAAACCACATAGATATCTTTTATTGTAAATAAAGTCTGTAGTATTTATTTTGCACACCACCTTTCTCATAATGTGTAGCCTTAGATGCATTGATCGTAGGGTGGAAAATACATTTAAAGGTAGCAGCTTCCTGGTATAGTACTACTGAGAATTGTGGGTAAAGTAGACACCAGATAAAGTTCAAAAACGCTTCTTCTTCTTCTTTTGCTTTTGATGTTTTGTAGTTTTGCAAGCAGAAAGCCAGCCAGAAAAATTCATAATGAATACACAGTGATTATTTTCCATGTTTTTTTCCCTTACATACAGTATTATGTTCTATTTTTTTATCTTTTGTTTTCCTACTCCCCAGCCCATGTTGTATAACAGCAAATGTCTGCTCTCTGTCTACCCTCACAGTGCAATCCTCCTTTCAGAGCTACAGCAGAAAACCAGTCACCCTGCACATTCTCAGTGTAACAGACAATCAGAGGGTAAGCACAATCTTGTTATTACAATGAAGCAGTTTCCAAACATTACTGCAACTCAAATCAACCTTAAAAACTGCAGCCGAGCATGAAAGAGGATGGGATTGAAAGGATGACTAATCATCAAAGGTAGGATTAAAAAGATCTAGACTTTCACCTGTCCAATGTCAGCAAGCTTGTTCTGGTAGACACTCTCTGATTCTTCATCACCTTCCCCCACCAAATAAAGTGCTCTCGCTGAAGTCAGCAATGGGCAATGACAGTGAAAGAGCTCATCTATCTGTGAGGAAAGAAGCCGCTTTGATGGCTCCCCAGTGGATATAATTGTGCTCATTACTGCCCATTTACATTTCATCACCCGATTATCACAAATGCCTCATTACGGTTGATAAGGCTTTGCAGTTGAACTATTTGCTAACTATTCATTCCAGGGATCCACTATTACAAGATAACAGGAGGAGGGAGAAGAAAGAAAGGTGAAAAAAAAGCTTCTTTCACATTTGATTAAGGGCTGTGATTTGAATCGATATTTAATAAAGTGGCTGCTGCCACACAGCGCTTGGAATTCCCCATGCAGTCAGATTCATGATTCTGTGGTCCTCATTGTCTGCTGAATAACTCAATTGGGCTGTGTGCTCTGGCCTAGCACCTGTGTCCCTGAGCACTTTGCCTCTGAGGTAATAAGGTTACAAACTGATGAACAGAGCTGATAGGTTCTAAATGGATTAACAAGGCTTCAATGGGTTGTGGCTGCATTTGTTGGAGAAAAGGTGCAGATGAAAAGAATGGAAGTGTTGACAGGCACTCTGACAGCCAAAAAATAAATGAAGAGTTCATATAATAAAACAAAACTAGCAATGCCTTTGTCAGTACTGGGCTTTTCGATACATGCTAATGAGAAAATAAACAGGTGCCAGGTAATGTTGCTGGAATTTTATCTGGATTTCTTGCACTGTAGCAGAAGGGCCAGTTTTGTCACTAAGGAAATAGCATAGTAGGTGAAAATAGAATTTAATATTGGGAACAAAATAAGATTAACTGCAAGTGCAATATGAATAAAGAAAAAAAAATGACATTGCCAACCATTGCGCCAAACACATATATTTGTAGAAGCATACAGGGCCTCATTCACTAAAATGGTGCAAAAAGTTATATGCTGTAAAATGTTTAATTTATTTTTCATAGGTACTAATATTCATCCATAATGTATTGTACAAATAGCAGCTTTCTTGTGAAGATATGGATGGGTAATGGTGCAAAAAATGTATTTATGGCTTCTGAAGCTGCAGTTAAGATTTATGCAGCAATCATCTTCAGATACTCTTAGCAATATGTTCAGATGTATGTATAATTTTATTAATAAAGCGCCACAAATTTACTTTATTCTGATTTGACTTTGGTAAATGAAAGTGGAAGATTTGGGGGCTTATAGCAGAGTTCATGTTTGATGTAAAGTGGAATTTCACTCAAAAGCTAGAGAAAATATGATTACAACTTGCCAACATGAGCTAGAAATTGCCTGGCATTAAAAATTACTTGTGATTTAGCTGAATACCCTCTGGTGATGTGGGGATGATTCTGGCAATCAAAATATGACTAAATGAACTCATTAAGACAAAGGGGTGTGAAGAGTTTAACTTACCTTATTCACTCGCTCCAGCGCCAGTCTCTTTGCAGCACTGGGCACGCTGCCTCTCTTCCCTGGCACTCACATTGCATATGCGCGATGACATCACGGGCATGCACGTTGCAGTCACGCACTTATGACACAGCCCGGAGCGGTCACGTGACAGGCTCCCTTACTATATAAAGGAGCCTGTCAATAGCATCAGAGCCCGAATATAGGACTCCTATTGGTGCACCTGGGTGATTCATAGTCTAATAAAAGTTCCTGGTTTGTCCTGTTTTCTGACTACCCTTGTTTTCTGCCTGCCCTAGCCCTCTGCTTTGAACCTGACTACCCTTGTTTGCTGCCTGCCCTAGCCCTCTGCTTTGAACCTGACTACCCTTGTTTACTGCCTGCCCTAACACTCTGCTTTGAACCTGACTACCCTTGTTTGCTGCCTGCCCTAACCCTCTGCTTTGAACCTGACTACCCTTATTTGCTGCCTGCCCTGATCTTCTGCTTTGAACCTGACTATGCTTCTTTTCTGCCAGCCCTGATCTTCTGATTCTCGCTGTCCAAGTTCCTCCAGTTTATAGTCTGACTATAGCCCTACGGGCTGCGACCTGGGCTATCCTGCAACTAAGCCCTAACCTCCTTGCAGGTGCTCTAGGTGAATTCCAGAGTAGCTCTAGACTCCATGCCTTAGTGTCTGTATGTAATTGCCAACTTTGGTCCATTGTACTGTTACCTCCTCCTCCTCTCTATCAGTTGGTCCCAGCCCTTACAAAGGGGAAATTACACTGCTACTCTTCCTCCTTAGTATATTGAAAAGGATAAAGAGGTGCTAGGTATGTAGATAAATTGCAAATAATTAAAGGGAAAGGTGATGTGGTATGCCTGCACACTTTTCGGCATAGTAATATTGAGAAATAATAAATAAAATATAACCTTTATTAATAGTTTATTAATACTCAGTTCTTTGACAGAAGAAGGGTTAAGATGAGGTACTAAAAAAATCTGAAAAAAATACCAACCACTTATTAGTTTATTCTGAGAGTAAATAGCTAGTGGAGGATGAAGCTAAGTAGATCCTCCCAAAGTTAATGTAGCCAATGTATGTTTCAGGGAGCTTTTTCAAGGTAAGTATAATTAGCTTTACTCCAGATTGGGTTGGTTTAAAGAATGATAAAATCAAGAGTTGAACTGCAGGCTAGGTTAAATATAGTTGGAAGGTACAAATAACCATTCTCTTTTGCAGCATTTGGTTGAGAGGGTTGGAGGGGAACAATAGAAAGTCCTGCTGAGCAGGAAATATCCAGGCAGGTCTATTTTTGGCTCGGGTGGCAGAAATTCTGTCCTGTTACACTCACAAATGGCTATGATATCTTTTTGCTTTAGATTTTTATATTTAGTGTGTTTTCCTTGTTCTGGTACCTTTGTCTTATTATTGAGACAGTCATGTTTCCATTTTACCTGCTTCCTCTAGCCTGCTTCTGTTTTGCAACCTGTTTTGTCTTTGCTATTTCTCCTTCTCTGAGTCAACATACTCCAGTGTGGATTCCAGATTTTTTTAGACTAGATAGTCAAGGGGTGGTTGGGCTATCTAAGATTACGCATTGATACCAGTCTTCCTGTTCTGGGTACTCTCCCTTATATTATTATTAGAATCTCTGTGTGCTCCCAGTCTCTATCCTGTGTCTCTTTTGCTTATTTTATTCCCACCATTTTCTGGTATAAATACAAGTTCTAGCAAAGTTGACAATGTGTTCTAATTGTAGGAGTCAAAAATAAGAGGATTTATTTTGCTTTGGGCTCGAGTACTGGAGTCTGGAGAAGGGTGAGTCATGTAATAAGTCCTGTAAGTCTTGTAATAAAGGTATTACTGCCGGATGTATCCCTTATGAGATTATTACAGTAACCGATTATATTGCACACACTGCTGATTTTTCATATTTATCAGTATGATTCACATATATATACTATACAGTATATATATATACAGTATAGTGCTATATATATTTTTTTTTCATAAAGTCTATACTTGGACATGCTTTATAGATAATAAGGACTAGCTTGTGAAAGTCTCTAACTGATGTTGTGAGATTCCCCTTCAATATCTAGAAACTGACAACTCTGAAATACATATGAATTTTTGTAGGGTATGTTATTTAGACGTAAGGCAAATGTTTTTATTTTCGTAAACCTTTTATTATCAATCTACCCCTGAATATGTAGATCTGTCTCTGATTTCCAGCTCTAGCTTTTGCTCAGAGATCTGTCACCAACCAATACACCATGGGGCCTGCCTCCAGATCGTGTGCTGTAGTTCCACATGAGTTTAACTAATCTCATAGTACTGCAGATCCAGGGGGCTACATCTAACTGGATATAATACCATATAATTTTACCTCCTTTAAGTTTACTGTAATGTCAGATGGATTTGCTGCCAGAAAGAATGAAAGATTAGAGAGGTCTTTCTACAGCTTGTCTTCAGCCAATGTGCCATAGTGTCTCTTTTCAGAGTTTCTCATAATTATTGGAACTTGCCTTCTGTCAATGTATATACATTTATCCTGTATGCCAGAGGTCTGCCTACAGAAGCTGAGCCACAAATTAAGTGGCTAATTAGTGAACTTCAGTGGTTTTTGATTCAGAGACTGATTGGTGATTAGTGTTCTGTTGAATCCATTTGCTGTTTCTCATCCTGTTGGAGTCTGTCATAAACTTTTTACTAAGGCTTTGCCCTAACATATGACAGATAGAAAAATTATTAGAAATATTTTACTATCCTACCCTGAGTGTAGAATAAAATTATTTGATCTTATTAGAGTGTATTATAGCTTAATATAGTGCCACCAGTTATATAGTAGAAACTCCATTTAGTGGGATATAATAAATAGTACACAAAATACAATTTTCCAAGAAATGTATATTTAGTGAATATGCAATTATTGTGAGGGCTCCCAACATATGAAATGATATTTTAATTTAAGAGGAAAGTGGTCTTGGCTCTCCATCTGGTGGAAGAACCATACTGTGGGGCTATAAATAGACAGTTTACATCATATTTCACCTTAGAAGTTACAGGCAGGTCTAACTAGTAGAGTAGCAATTGTCACAAGCAGATGAGCAGGCAGAGATTATAGTATTCCCATGTGTTCCTGAAGAATTTTGGGCACCTAGTTCAGAGCTTGTGTCTTAGAGACAGGGGCCTCACAGTAGAAACCTCTCAGACACTGGAAGTTTGATTCCCTTTGGAGGAACTCCCATATCAGAGATCCCTGCAAGTACCTGTGTGAACTGAAAGATTCATATCTCCTGAGCCTGCTGGGTAACTTTGAACTGTCATGCAATATCACGGTGAATGAAATATTATGCTAATATTGCTGCATTTTTATGGAATGTGTGGTTATACAGCATTGCTTAAAGGTACTGCTCTTCAAATAGAGGAGTTTAATTCGGCCCAGGATACACTAGGTTACCCAGATTTGTGTTTAAAGGTTTTAGTTCCCCATAATCTTGTAGTCTTTATTTTCCTTTTTTGAAAATATTTCAGGTTTTCAAGTTTATCTGACAGTTTGGTTTATCGCCTGTTTCTTGGCCATGTCCTTTAGATTCTCTAATCCTGAGTCACTGTCCTATGTGTTTCATGTAACCCCTGCTGATGCTGTATCCTTGCCCTCACCTTGTATTGCTTAAATTTTTCTATTTCACTGTCTCTTCCAGTTCTCTATCCTCTTCTCTATATTGTTTCTACTGTTTGTCAATTTAATCTCATTATTGGTCCCATATTGTGCTCTGTTTCTTGATTAAAGTTTATTCTTGAAAATGGTATAAGCGGCTCTATCCAACAGTGCAATATAAGTATTCCCATCCAGTGAAAACCCTCCTTAGATGACTAAGTGCAGGAGCATGAACATGCCAAGAACATGGCCTTATGTTGTTTTAGCAGTTAAACAATAAAAGGTTATCTTGTCAACTCCGGAAGTGCCTGGGAATTACTTTTTCAAGCTAAAGTTTATTCCTGCCAACATTTTGTTTCTGTTCATAGCCCAGGTCCACTTATGCCACTACAAGCACACCTGCACGAGGTATACCACTGCTGTTCAGATACTGGAACAGGAACTGTAGCAAACACAGCTTTCTCAATCTGGAGGAAAACTCATCAAGAGTGGAGAATTGCATGTATCACTGAGATTTAGGGGGTTATTCACTAAGGTGCAAATTCGACTGTCGAATTCTCAAACAGCTAATTCCTATAATAAATCCGCAACTGTGACAATTTTCCCATTGTAAAGTTGCGACTGCAACATTTTTCCATAGTAAAGTCAAAACTGTGGCAATATTCTCATTATATGAGAATTATTATATATTATTATATATTATATTATGACTCGAGTGTGACAGTAGCAGTTTATTGTAACTGTCTTTAGCTGGCAAATTCACACCTTTATGCAACAATTCAGACTTTTGTTAATAACCCCCTTAAAGAGCTAGTAATCAGCTACCCCTTAGTTTTTGCAGCTAGTAATCTGCAGCATAGCAAAACAGCAACATGGAGAATACTTGGAATTTAACTGTATTATGTAATTCTGTACCTCAGTTAACAAAACAGAGCTCTAAAATATAGCAATATAGACCTGGATTCTAATTCAAAGTAAAATAAGTAAAATGTGATACATTTTTTTTAAGTTTGCCTTAGAATAATTTATTAGCTTTTAATTAATTCCCTTGAAATATACAGTATATCAAATTATACCAAGCTGTATTCGCTATTGCCTAGATTATTTTTTTTCTTGAACATTTAATTTTAAATCCTTTTTTGGACAGCAACAAATGCAAATTCATTTCTCAATTTTTGTTCTTTCAATTTCTACAAATAACAGTTCTTAAGAAACCCAAGACACTGCTACATTAGGCAGAAGTACTAGTTTCAGTGTCATTATTTATTTGGGTGGCTAAAATTGGACATAATCAATACCTCACCAATAATTTACACATTTTTTAAATTAGATGTAGTTATTTCTGTTTCTAGAAACTTCTTTAGGGATTTGTAACACATTATGTCCAGTAATTTCCACTATTGCTTTATATTTCTACCCAAATGTACTCAAAATTGTTACACATAACTATTTTCAATTTAAAAATGTTAAGCCTATTAAATTTCCTACTTTGCTACTATACAATTTGTACATTAGCTTCCCCATTTCATTTAAAAGACTCCATGCATTTTATTATCTGTGGTTGATCCACAAGCAGAATAGACCAGTCACTACTCTCCCGCCATATTTCAACTATTTGCTATATGTGCATCTATCCATTTCTAAAAACAATAATCTGTACAAACACCACATATTTGGGGAGGGCATATCATAACTGCGACTGCAGGTGTAGACAGAATCATGTTTGCAGCATGACTTAAGTTAAAATGGCTTTTAGACAATAGCTCCTACCCTCCCCCTTTTTATAGGATGACCACATACACTGTTAAAGGACCAGTAACACCACAAAAATAAAAATTCCCATTTAGTTTGGCACAGCAGTTATTTAAATACAGCACTTGTAAACAGTTATCTTTGAAGCTGAATTCTGGTTGTTTTTATTTTGTCTGCTTTCTGCCTGTCTTTATATTTACTAAGAGTAGCCATTTTGTAAGTACTTTGTACAGACCCCACCCCGTCCCATTGTTTTCTATGGATCTTAAGAAAATACATATTCAGAAATTACCCCTAAAAGCCAAATTTGTCAAGAAAAATAGATAAATATTATACTTTTTTGCACAGATAGAATATATATTAACTAGAATTGCATTTGAGGAATTTCATTTTTTGTGTTTTAGTGACCATTTAAGTGCCTCTTCACAAGTACATATAGCTACATAGTTAGTAAATCAGATTTGAAGCTGCTTAGTAATCCAAATGCTGCACACAATAACCTACTTCACAGGGTTAAAGGAAGGGTTAGGAAAAGCTTATAGACTCTGTTCCAAGTACTTGTGTTTTCTTCGGGTGTTATGACTATTCTGCAATTTTGATGAGCCTAAACCTGTCATTTTAACACTTGTACTTAAAACTAGGTGTCCAATATATAGACAGTATTTTTTTAACAGGATTTAGTGTTTATATATATATATATATATATATATATATATATATATATATATATATATATATATATATATATATATAGGAACATCATTACTGCTACCCAGTCTGAAGATTCTCAGCTGCTCTCTTACTCTCCTGTCACTACATGCTTGTGACGGTCGGCGTTGCCGCTGTCTCTTACCTGGCAGGGGGACTCGGATACACTGTTCTTAGGAGCACGAGCGACGCCTGCCAGGCATTTAAGCTTTGTCGGCAGCGTGCACGCTTCCAGCGTGCTCCCATGACGCATACGTGTTGGGAGCGCTCCCACTGCATCAGGACGCAGCGGGAAATTTAAAAGCTGGACAGCTTGGGCACTCTGTGCTTAAGCTTCCAGCTAGATAGGTCTCCCAATTGTTCCTGTCCTTTCACCTATATAGTTCCTTTGTGCCTGCATGTGTTGCTCATTCTGCTCTCTGTTCTACAGTACAGCTTGTTCCAGTGTTTGCTTCCTGGTTCTCCACATTACTTAAAGTGATATTCCCATTACTGTTCAAGTTGTTTCCTAATCTGATCTCCTGTGCATCTTACAGTCCTTGCTCCTGCACTAGCAACTACCCTAGGGGGTATGCTCGGGGGTCGTGACCTGGGGGTTCCTCACAGCCAAGTCCAGTACCTCCTTGCAAAGACCAGGGGCCCCTTATACTCCATACAGTGAAGCCTACCTAAGCCAAACCCCAAGGTAGTACAGAGGGTCCACTCTTCAGCTCATGACGATGCTTGCTTGACCCCATGCCTTCTTCCTTACTTAAGTGCATTAATTCTATCCTTGTACCAGCCCTAACACATCTGTTCAACTCTTCCCTATCCTCAGGAACTTTTCCTTGTTCATTTAAACAGAGCATATTAAACCTACCCCTAAAAAAAAGCTACACTGGACTCTGTGTGCCTCTAACTACTGACCTGCCTCTCTATTGCCTTTATCTTCAAATCTTCTAGAATGTCTAGTCTGCACCTGCATTACTAACTATCTGCATGCCCACCATCTCCTGGTCCCTTTGCAGTCTGATTTTCAGCCAGGGTTGCTCTGTGTAAACTTACAAATGATCTCCAGGTTGCCAAAGCAAAGGATCACTTTTCTATTCTGATTCTCCAAGACCTATCCACTGTTGAACACTCACTTCTTATCCAAGTTCAAAATGTGTTTGGTATCCGTAATCAAGCTGCATCTTGGCTGGCTTCCTACCATTCTGCTCCATCCTCTTGTTTCAATCCTCCATACCTCCATCTTCTTGTTTCATTCTGCAACTTAAAGTGATGTATCCTCATGATATTACTTGGAATTTATTTCACTTGTATTGTGTAATGCACTTTTCCCATGTCTGAAATATATTTGTACTGCTGAATTGTACAGCACTGTGTACATTTGTGGTGCTTTATAAATAAAATTATACAGGTTCGCTTTTAGCTATGGGCGGTGTGGGCGACTGCCCAGGGGCGCAATCTATTTGAGGGCGCAAGAGCACCGTCCAAAAAAAAAAAACAACAAAAACTCAAAACATAACTTCCTGGTGTTGGTGGTCCGGAGGGAGGCTGCTGTTGGTGGTGGTCCGGGGGGCGTGCTAGCGGAGGTAGTCTGAGGGGGGGGGGTGTCAAGGTGTGGTTCACCCAGAGCATAAATCTAGCCAGAACCGCCTCTGAAATTATACATACAGTATATTACAAATTTTGAAGTTTGAGTGAGTACAAGTAATAAGTATTTATTTTGCAAAATGAACTTCCATGCATGTGGTCATGGGCAAGTACATGCCACTGCTTAAAAGATATCAATTAAGAAAGTTGCTACTGCAACTGCTAGGCATCAGAGTGGCAGAGAAAATAGCTAAATCTACTCATGTATATCTTCTGTAATATGATTGACAGTTTCATGCTAATTAGACAGGCGCTCTTAGAACTTGTCACTTTCAAGCTGCAAGCATTGAAAATTTGCTTACGAAAGCTAAATATACCATAGAGTTGTAGCTTGGAGCCAAATGGACCACTTTTGATCTTTATCTTGTATTGATCAAATGATTTTTTTGTTTTTATATTTGACATAGCAGAACAATAATAGTCTTGAAATGTTTCCTAATTGGATTATTCCCAATTGGGTGTTTGTTTATAATTATACATAACAAAACATTTACTAAGTATTTGTTTATTTGCTAATGATATAACCACTAAACTAAAATGTTTGATGGTGTATTCCTTGTATTGTGTTTGGCAACTTGTATTTTAATGTTTCTGGTCCAACTTCACTATATTGGTTTATTACTTCACCATGAATAATGCCTTAAAGCAATACATTTATTGCCGAGCTACAATATTATTCCTTCGGAAAAAAAGGTTTTAGACTTTTTTAAAGCTACTGTACTTTATCTTTTCTTTAAGTTGTACTTCTCAAATTGACTTCAGCTAACCTTAGAGTCTAACTTGTCTATTGTCTATGTCACAGTTCAAAGGTGTTTCCATTACTGTGACTGAAAGCCTGAGGCTTTCATTCTTACATAGGAAGGCTAGTCTTACTAAGGTCATTAGGCTAACTTAGCCTTCACTCTCCATTCCCAATAATAAGGCAGTATACTACTGATATTTCACATGACACCTGTAAAACAAGTACATATAATACAAATAATACATTAGATTGTTTTTAACAGTAAAAGTAGTTGTAACATTTCTGAAATTAATGAACTTGAGCCTTTAAATTATTAAGGTTAGTGACACACTTAAAGTCGATATCCTCTATAACACTAATATCGCCAGATATCGCCATAAATTTAGTGACATTTAAGGATATCGCCATAGACCATTTACTGTTATGTTGCAATAGCGCTGCTAGGGTGTTATATGCATTTATCCCGGCGATATCGATATCTGTAGAAGCAGTGGTACTGGTTGTGTCTATGGGGATGGATATAGGTATCAATATCGATATTGATATCCATGTGTATATCGATATCGATAAGTTACACTTAAACCATAACTCCAGACTACAGCCACATTGAAAGTAATGGATAACGCCACTCAGAGAGTGGTGAAATATTAACCAACAGAAATAGCCAAAAAAACCAAACACTTATCTTAGTAAATAAAGCAGAACAGCGTTAAATCCAGTGATATCGATATCGCCAAAAACCCATACCAGCGATACACAGAGATATCCATTGCGGTAATGCCTTCAGGTGCTTTAATAAATGGGAGATAATATCGATATCGCTAATTCCAGCGCTAACCAAATTCTTTTTTATAGGGATAACCAATTCGACTTTAGTAAATGTGCCCCATTGTGTTTTTCCACTGATATTTCACTATTGACTTCTATGATATTACTGGAGTTACAGGTAAAAAATGTCTCTGGTGTAAAAGTAGAAGCCAGAGGGTGTATTTTTCCAACATACAGCTGTTTTTATAGTAGGTATCCAGGTATGGAAATTTACCAGACATCACCCAAGTAATCCAGATTTGCAAAGCAAACACAAGGTCACCAGAGAAACCATCAAGTTCTCTGGCCTGGAGACAAAACTGGTCATTTTGGCCCACTCTGCCCCAGGTCTCACTCCTTCTAGCTTAAACACCCACAAAGTGGTTACTAATCAATTAGCCCCACCTCTAAAATACAATTTTTACCATTTAGCTCTGCCCCCTGTTAACTAATTTGTTTCTGTGGGGAAGGGGGACTCCATAGGTTTCCACATATGTAAATATAAATGAGCAGCATTAGATGCATTTTGCCACATGAAGAAATTAGTTCAGCAAAACACACAGTGTGCTACTAGCCTTACAGTCAGATTTCTGTGTCATACAATAGTGTGTTTTATGACAGTTTGCAAAGCTATTGTGAAAACAAAATGGTTTTACTCTAATATATTAATTTATGTTTCCCAGATGTTCTAAGTTAGCTCATGACTCAATTAAAGGACTGGAAAAAAAAACTAAAAATTCATATTTGGCTTGGCCTGGAAGTTATTTCAATACAGTGCTTGAAAAAATATCATCTTGGAAGTTGTATTCATGAATTGTATTGCTTTCTGTCTCTTTTCATCTTTACTGATTGCAGCCATGTTGTTAAACACAGCTTATTTTAGAAATATATATATTATGGAAGTGCCCCAAAAAGCCCAAATTTTAAAGATAAATAGTTAAATATCATACATTTGTAAGAATATTGAAATGGTAGGTTTCCATTTCCTTATAATGCTTAGGTGTAAGGAGTACATTAGCAATGTGTATGTGCCAAAGAGATATTGCACTGTGAATATGGTAATTGTTCCATCTAGTAGATTAAGGTATTAATTAATAAAAGAATGTGTAATGCATTTGTCACTGCTGGTGTTACACACTGTAGACACAATTTAGTGTATAGTAACTTTATTTGAGTCATTTTGATTTTTTTGGGCTCACCATCCTTTAAATGAGAGAAAGGACTGGATTAATAGAATCTTAGGTAAAAAGAAATTTAAATCCAATAGTTAGTGTTAAACAGTCCTGCTTATGTGCTTATGTAATGATAATATATTATTTATTTAAGGAGTTTTGAATATTAGAATGAAATAAAACATGCAGGTAGGAAAAAACACAACTTATAAAAGAAATGGATCACCAGGAAGCAAAAAGAAAATAAACTGCACTTGACTTGGTTAAACTACGGTAGATCATATTAAGGATGACAAACTGGCTTGAAATTAATGAAGATTTCTATGGCATATTGCCATTGGGGATATTTATAAAAGTGGAAAAGTATTTTTAACACTTAATTATCTGGCTTTCTGTCCCCCCCCACCAACGTCCATATGTCTGGGGTAGGAAGGAGACAGATCATGGCATGCAAGGCAGCACAATTATTAGAGTACATTAAGGGGCCATTTTCCATAGGAAAATACCATTGAGCATTTCACCTCCTGGGGGGAGTGAACCCTATATAATCAGGGAACCCTCCACCCAGGATGCCATATTGTGAGAAGCTGCAGAAAGACAGGTTCCCACCCATCCCAGGTGTACATACTTTTAATGGTTAAAGAAAAATTATCATTATGTTGTTAAAAAAAAAAAAAGTTTTCACTATATGTTTACAAATGTTTTCTATTTGATTGTTACACCTTGGAGGTTTTTGTGGCACTGATATTGCAAAGATGATGTAATTTGGTGAGTTATGACTATTCTGGATGAGTGCCAATGGCTTACGGCATTGGTCCTCTACCCAGATAGACAGAGACTCCTGGTTAATAAATGGTTAACATGCGCCAGTTGCTTGGCAACTGCTAGTGCTATAATTTGGTATTAAAATCTTGGTATTAAAAAAGTTTAATAAAGCTGTGGCCAACTTTGGTTATTATTTACTAAAATAAGTTACAGTATAATTATAAGGTCTGGAGAAACTGTTTTTTTTTTTTAGGCCAAAATTGTTTATATAGAGAACTTTTATCGCCCTGTCAAAAGTCACATTTGATGTATTTTTTACATTGGAAAGTTGTTTTCTATCTTATGTAAATTGGGATAAATCTTTGTAAATATCGGCCATATACTGTATGAGTAAACGGCCGTGATAGAGTTTACTTAAATAACCACTATGTTCCTGGTACATGTCTAATCACAAATCAATGAATGCTTTAGTATTAGTCAAGTGTAATCCACTTTAGAAATTTTATGTATTTCAACTTATTTGTTTTTAATAGTTTATTATATCACTTAAAGGTTGAATACAATGCTTGTCTGACCTTTTATATTTCTTACAAGTCTTCATATACCCTAAGGAATAAGTGAGCTTTCTGAGATATCCAAGGCATTTTACATCAATTTGTTATAGAATTTGAACATCTCAAAAACACAGCTGTCAAAGCTCTGCAGAGGGCTGATGTTCAAATGGAAAATACTATAAATTCAATTTGATATTAACATGTAAAATGATGAGAAAAGGCACAATCATGTATTCTGTATGTCTGTAAAAATATATATATAGATCAGTTAATTTGACTGCCCTCCCCCACTTAAAGAACCATCATCCAAAATATCCCATCTAAAACTGCGTTTATGTAAAAAATTATTTTTTTTAAAGTATTTTTTCCTCCTACGATTTAACATAATTATATTATAATGCTATCTTATATTTGGTATGTCTGTCTTTTCACACTTTTTTAGGCTCTTCTAAATAATTTTAAAAAGGTTCTTTAGGCTAAATTTGTTCACACAGAAGTGGGCGAAATTTATTAAAATCTGTAAAATTAGTTGTATCGCGATATCGAACGGGTTTTTACCAATATCGCGATATCGAAATTTCAGCCATTCTGCCATTGAAATCAATGGTTCGGCCGAAATTCTATATCACGATATCGATAAGATTCCAATATCTCGATATCGATGATATCGCAATATTGGTAAAACCTGTTTGATATCGCGATATCAATGCTATCGCTTTTAATAAATTTCTTCTAGAGTCTGGTCCACCTCTGTGAATGTATTTCTTTAATAAACATATGAAAATGTGTAGATTGTTCATCTATTTTCCCTTAATTATTTGTGAAATTTTGCCCTTAGCCCTAGTCTGACCTTTATGTAATGGCAGTATACCTCTTTCCCTTTACTAGGCACAGTTGAGGGCAAATTGTTTGATGTTAGTGGTATGCACTATAAATCTAAAAGTCCAAAGCCTTCTTTATTGGTTAGAAGGGGTGGATACTGATGCCTTTTTAGACAGTAGAGCCCCAAGTTGAAGTCTGTTGCCTGTATAGAAACAGAGAACAGTACATAGTGTATAGGATTTAGGAGCACCAGAGACCTACAGTGGTTAAGGTGATTGCTTCCTTAAACATGGCAGGCTTTAGGTCTGATGGAACCTTGTGGCAAAAAAAAAAAAGAAACATATTTCGGCAGTCCAAAGTCTGTAAAACTATAGGGAGATGGGAGAAAAAGATCACCATAGCATGATGCTGCCACCACCATGTTTCATTGTTGGGATTGTATTGGGCAGTAGATGAGCAGTGCCTGGTTTTCTCCACACATACCTCTTAGAATTAACGCCAAAAAGTTCAATCTTCCTCTCATCAGACCAGAGAATCTTATTTCTCATAGTCTGGGAGTCCTTCATGTGTTTTTTTGCAAACTCTGTGCGGGCTTTCATATGTCTTGCACTGAGGAGAGGCTTACATCAGCACACTCTGCCATAGAGCCCCCTACTGGTGGAGGGCTGCAGTGATAGTTGACTTTGTGGAACTTTCTCCCATCTCCCTACCGCATCTCTGGAGCTCAGCCACAGTGATCTTTGGGTTCTTCTTTACCTCTCTCATAAAGGTTCTTCTGCCACAATTGCTTAATTTGGCTGGACAGCCAGGTCGAGGAAGAGTTGTGGTCATCTCAAACTTCTTCCATTTAAGAATTATTCAGGCCACTGTGCTCTTAGGAACCTTGAGTGCTGCAGAAATATTTTGTAACCTTGGCCAGATCTGTGCCTTGCCACAATTCTGTCTTTGAGCTCCTTAGGCAGTTCCTTAGACCTCATGATTTTCATGTGCTCTGACATGCACTGTGAGCTGTGTAGTCTTATATAGACAGGTGTGTGCCTTTCCCAATCATGTCCAATCAGTTTAATTAAACACAGCTGGACTCCAGTGAAGGAGTAGAATCATCTCAAGGAGGATAAGAAGGAAATGGACAGCATGTGAGTTAAATATGAATGTCACAGTGAAGGGTCTGAAATTTTGAACACTAATGACCATGTGATATTTCAGTTTTTCTTGTTTCATAAATTTGCAAAAATATCTACATTTCTGTTTTTTCTTTCAAGATGGGGTGCAGAGTGTACATTAATGAGCAACAAAAAAAAAAACTTTTTTGATCTTACCAAATGGCTTCAATTAAACAAAGAGTGAAAAATGTAAAGGGGTCTGAATACTTTCCGTACCCACTGTAAATCATTCTATACTGGGAAATGGACAAATAATATAATACCAATGCAGGGTATATTAAATATACTGCTTCGCTTAATACATTTTATTTACTTTTTTTTTCATCTCAAGTCCCTGGCCATTCATACTGTTGCATTAAACAAATGTCCTACTTAAACTCTCAACTCTTCATTATCCACAAGGGTCCATCCAAAAGTGGGGAAATCTGTGTGTGACCTAAGCACTACTAGCCTTCAGTTACTGGTAGTTTACTATACCCACAAAAACTTCTTTATTGTGGTAGAAAAAAACAACTTGTATCTCAGCCCTAGGAAATTGGCACCAGGAAATACATGTCCTTTTTGTGATGTCAGGATCTCATGTTTACTAATCTGTATGTATCTATAGTGGTATGTAACTCTAGGAAATGTAGCATCTATATAGCAATACTATTAGTCATCAAGTATCATTCTTACAAACATTATTACCAAATCCTGTTTATCAGGTATTGCCTAAACTATTGTCCTCCTACGACATAGCATATCAAGTGTCAATAAAAACTTTACTATTTCCTGAAGTGCAGTCATGAATTCTCCTATGTTATCATTTAACAAATATCAGTTACGACAGATGCTTTCATGGCTTGTGAGGGGTTTCCTTGATGTGCTGAAAGTTTTTCTGATGTGATAAACGTTTATCTGAAACATTCCAAACATTTTTGAAATGTCAAATTCTTGTTATATTTTAAAGCGCATATATATATATATATATATATATATATATATGATATTGTTTTCAGAACATAAATATGTTTTACATGTATGCAGTCTAAAGTATGCAATCATTGCTGGATTTTATGCATTTTGAAAAACAAATGTAATATTAGAAATGTATATTGTTATGTTGTAAAAAAATTGCTGGTATTGTGTATTGAATAATAACATTTTTTTCACATTCTGCCACTAATTTAATTATATTAAGCATAATAACTGATGTAATAAGGTAGTTGGGGAAAAATCAGATTTATCAATATTTTGTAAAGGGACACTTGAAAAAAAAAAAAATTATTTTATGGGATGTATCAACATCATCAACAAACATGACAACAGTGAATATGCCAATTGCGGAATTGAAGGAAGCGGTGAAAGACAGAAAGACGTGGAGAACGATGATCCATAAAGTAACCGAGAGTCAGATGCGACTGAACAAATAATCAAAATCAACAGAGGCCATTATTTAAGAAGATCTAGTAACTTCTATCAACCAATCATTGGTTAGATATTTCTGTTATAATGAAGATTAGAATAATAAATGACACCATCTGGTTGGTTGCTACTGATTACAAGACAGAGGTGTAATATAGTGCACCCTGGAGCAAAATTTGAAACTGGGGCCCCATTCCATGCCTGACCAAACACCCAAGCCCCCAATAAATATTATTTTCTCAATTTCACTTTCTCTATTCTGTGCCACCCTTTAACCCCTGCATGGGGAATTATTTCCTGGCCATGTAATAGCATAGTTTTTATTTGTTCAGTTGTAAGTTGCAGTCATTTGTACCCATTAAGGCTCTCTAGGTCCCTGTTGGACCCTGACCTTGGTAAACAATTTTCCCTTTTAATACATTTTCCTGTTGTGCATTAAAATGAACCCTAGACCATCCACTTTATTTTCTACCCTTAATTGCAAGACATAGCCAGAGTCATAGTAAGGATTTGACACTACTACTAATTGGGTGGGCAAAGGGCTAGCCTATCTAAAAGTTAGATTATAGGCTCAATTATAGAAGGTGCTAAATCAGTATTCAGCCCTTCCTACCTATTTCCTACAGCAACAGGACCAAACGAATAGAACCCTGATACAAGTAAGAGGCTGCTGCATTGACAAACTGCAAACTAAAAATAGGGGATATTACATAGCAGGGGAGAATGACCCATTTTACATCCCTTTAGCTCTTTCAATGGGAGGAAAAATATGGCAATTGTTTTAATGCACAGATTTAATCTTGCTAAACACACTACCAATGTATATAACTGTTAACTTTGTTAGAATAAATTATTATATTTAAATTATTTCCTAATGTTTGTCAGTGACTTTAACATATATTAACGATTAGATACATCATTAGCAGGGCTAAAGTTGCACATACAACCAACAATTTTCAGTATGGTGTGTGGCTTTTCCATTGGTCAATAAATCCAGATGTAGCAGGGCTGGTTTTATCAGCTTCTTTAAAGCTTATTTGGCTATTTGACACAGTTATTTAAAATGCCCCTATATGTCATTAGTAATATTGCCATAGGACCAGAGGTAAATGCATAGCACTGTTACAACTCATTGTACTGGAATGATGCAGTTAAACCTAAAGCAGTATCAGATCAGCTATATCTATTTAAAGGAAAAAAAGAGAAAAAGTTTGCAAATGTTATTCAGGAAGGCTCTATATAATTCTTTGTTTTACTATAAATATATTAATGAATATACGAATGTATGTCAGATATTTTATTGACTATAATCAAATAACCCATAACAAGTTTGTACAAAGCTTTTCTTCTCACCTGTTCTCATACTGCAGCCTGATTATTGATTTGTAATGTTTGCACTGCCTAAATACAAAAGCCTAGGGGCACATAAAAATACACAATAATTTTATATTGGTGGAAAAAAATGATTAACATGTGGCCCATATCGCACATCTGGTAGAATTCAAATTGGCAAACTGAGTACTTAAACATCAGCTTTATAAGTCTCATGAGAGACTTATTTAAAATATTGAATGCACACCAAATTAATGCACACCTTACTGACAGTTTCTGTGGAATTCTGATGCCATGGTGTCATTATTAGCAATGCAGGTTGGAAGAATATGAAATGATTCCAATGGTTTGCCACAATTCTAAATACTGGGAAATACTAGTTACTAATCTGAAACTGCACAAACATGCAATTTATTTAGCTCATCTCTGTGCAATTCTTTACATGTAGACTCATTTAAAAAAACAGTGGTCAGATTAATATTCCTGGTATTTTAGATTTTTTTTATGCTCTAAAGAAAATTCATATATACCAGGGGTCTCTCACTTAGATATAAAAATATGCCACCCGGATAAAAAAATATGAAGTTTTCTCTATGCTTGGATGTCTGACAACTTTTTCTTTCTGTGCCACCAATATACCGCCTCCATACCTGTGTGCATATAAGGTAAGGAAGCAGTGTAAAGGGTTAAGCACGCCGGGCACTGAAATGGTCTCTCTCAGACTGCTTTCTGCTGTCCCAAGGAAATATATGAAACTGTGGTGCTCCCTGAGCTGCCTGTGTTTGAGACCCTTGAAATATACAGTGGCTGTATTTTTGAAAACAAAGCATTTTGAGGGGAAAGATATTTGCACAATGGTCATATGGTACCAAAAGTCTTAACTCAAAGCTATGTTGTTCCTATTGGCAAGCCTTGTAAGATTCTTAATTCCAGCAGGCACCACACTTGTTTTAACCACAAATTTAGTAAGATGACTGCACAGACTATTTCAAGACATGCATACACAGAGGCATTTGGCTGCATGGCTGTCATGTAGTCTCAGTAGCAATGCTAAGCCTTGTGCGTCTGTGGTGGCTAAATTTAAGATGGATATCTTTGTGTCAATAGAGATTTCTCTACTATCAACAGAGATCGATAAATAAAATGTAGTTAAGACAAAATAGTACTGTTTTTGAAGGTGTTTTTTTTATACTAAAATGAAAAATCTGTAGAGAACCCATGTTGTCTAGTGTGGAAACAAACTAAATGTAGCTAATAAAAAATAGTTGACATTTGCCCACACCTTCAAACACTAGCATGGGATCTGCTGTAAGAGGCATTTACTTCCAGAAGACTGTAGGATGCTGAGCATTGTGTTGGCATACCCCAACATACGTTACTACAAAATTTTTGTTAGAGGTAGTGTCTTGGGTGGTGTACATTTCAAAAACAGTACTGCTGCCTTGTATATCCATGGCAAGGGGAAAGGCAGATAATGGCTTATATGTTGTATGTGGCCAGTTGAAACCATACTAGCTTGCATACTTTAATCAACCACAGTTTGGCAGACACTGTATAAAGCAAGGACATGCAATAATTAAATCAGCTGAACAGCAATGGCCTCTATCCAGCCACCACAGCCAGACACTTCCTATAACACAATATGAATTGCAGGTGGCAGATATTAGAGGGCAAGTGTATTACTACTAAAACAGATGTGAATTTCAGCACAGCAGGATTAGAATATTAAAAGAAATATTTTGTTCATTATTTATGTGCTGCAGCCCTTACAAAAATGATGAAAGATATCTGATGATGTGTCTGAAGTGCATTCCAGGTTATTCTACTGACAGATGTGAGAACCATTGCTAACGCTAAATCTTTTCATGGGGAACAACAGATTTAAAGGTTTGAAGATAAGTCTAATTATCTCTGTGAACATTACATCCTTGTTCATCTTTACAGCATTTCAATTAAATGCTCACTTGATAATAAAGGATAAATATTAATAATAGGTTGGTGGCTGTAGAAGACTAGTATGCACCAAAAAGAATTCTAGCCATGATCTTCATCAAGGAGGCATGGGTTAAAGAAGTGAGGAACCGCAGAAAGACAGGATGTTAATAGACGTGAATAAAGTTTAATAGGGCATGTCATTAACTGTGCTGGTGAGAACAGATAACAGTGAGGTAATTCGACCAAGGCTGTCCTTCAGAAGAGTTACATTCTAGTAGAATACCATAACATACTGACCATAGCATACTGAAGATAGCGCAACCGTCTCTCATGCATAGGAATGTCCTTTCCAGAAAGAAAAGACATTCAAAACTTCTCAGCTGTGTGTGAAAATGAATAAGCATTCATAAGTTTACAATATAGGGACATAATTATCCAGGTGTGTTAACAATAATTTTCCAGTGTCACCATTTTTCAAGTTTCATTGGGCAACGTTGATGGTTCCAGGAATGTTCCATTTTCGATACTTTCAGCATTCTTAGCCATAGCTGTTAGGGACCTAAGAATGAAGTTTTAAGGGTAAAAATTAAAATGGCTAAATACCATATAAATAGTATCAAATATTGTACCATTATATCCACTTTATAAATACACCCCACAATTAGGTAAACATGAAATTGGAGACCTTCATCAAATTAGCTGACATTACCCTAGCTGACTGCAATAGCTATGTACCTTTCTAGCCCACACTGTTTATTTGCAGTTAAGGCTCCCCTGTGGAAATTTGTTATGGCACCCACAGTTAAACAGAGCACCCAAATCTGCTTCATACCGAAATATGAAGTCCTGAGTGTCTGTCAAGATTTATTAAAAGCTAGTGCAGAAGAGGTTAATGAGGGGTAATAATTACAAATCATGTTACACTATTAAAACCTAATGTATGCCTTAAATCACCTAAAAAGCTTGTTACATATTGTATGGAGCTGTACATCTGACAGTTGCTAGTAGGCTTGACCTGATTTTAATGTATATTTTATCCCAGGGAAAAAAGCACACAGAATTCATTTGCAGTGAACAGATACCCATCTCCTTGTAATACAGGTCCACAAATACAAGTCATGCTTATAAATATAAGTCATTCTTGTGTACATTTATCCTTAATGTATGGATTTGTGTTTACCTGGTATATAGAAACAAGTATATACACTACTTATATAAGTCAGTAATTTAAGTTTCTACATCTACAGTTATTCATCCTCTCCATATCATTTGAGGTGTTTGAGTAGTAGTATTAAAGGATTGCCTGGGATTTAGGTTTCTTTTAGGTGTTAGAAGTTTGTACACAGCATGAAATAAGCCTTTAATGATCCAAATGATAGACATGCAAGCTTTGACTTTGAATTTCTGTATTGGTGACCAAGCAGTAGGTTTCCTTTTATTGCAGCAGTGTGTGCTGCATGCCTGCCCTCTCCTGGCAATCATTACATAACTAAATTAACATCATATTTAAAAGAGAATTTATTTATATGTCAATTAATAGATACTAGTCAGCTGCATAAATAATATTCATTCTTATACTGTGGGCAGAGCCATACCTAAAGTTGTTTCCAGATATGAGATGCCATGTGTGGTGTAGAAAGAGAAGGAAAAAGAAATCCTAAAGAAATACACACTCTACTACTAAATTAATCATGTGCTTAATTTTATTAAAAAAAGGATAAAAATGGACACACTAAACCGTGTATATTAAAAACACTTAAAAACAAAACAACAAAACATCCATTACACAAAGGTAGGCTCCCACACCCAAACACTAATCCACGTCAAATACATAGCATAAATAGCTGCCACTAAAACAATTGTAATACATAGTTTATAAACCATGCAAATATGTTGCAGCAGGATATAAGTGTGGACTTACAACCATGGATGCACAAATGGAGTGGGGGGGGGGGCAGCGGAAGCGTTTTGTCTCCTAACAGAGACTTCTTCCTGCGCTTGGGGATGAGTAAAATACAAACTACTTAAATAGCAGTAATCAGCCACAGCATGATGGGAGCAAAGTGAACGGGGCTAAATGACAAATACATCATGCGATCGCTATAGCACTCAGGTGTACAGCTATAGCTAGGATGAAGATTTACATGGTTTATCAAATTTATAAAAACCCACAAGGAGAAATACAATTCAAACAATAAATAATAAATAAACAGTGAGTTATATCTTTAGATGCTGATTTCTAAATACATATAATGAGCACCTCAAACAACACCATCAATATGGATGGTGACCGGTGCTGGAGGAGATCATGGGTACCTAAACAATCCCAATTAAAGCAATATAGCAGTATAACAGGAATGCACCAGGATTACACATAAGGCAAAAATAGGAATCACATCAAGTTGTGAGGAATAATAAATATATTTCCGAGAAATCAGTTAAAAAGAAAATATATACAGTATATACTGTATATTGTAGGGAATCACTCAAATGCTTTAGCAGCCTTTTGGGATTAACATACTGCAAACAGTGACTTTCTGAAGTATTTGGCTTTTATTTCCACAAAAAGAATGAACTTAAACACAGCCTTTCTTGGCAAATAAAAAAAAAAAAAAACAATCCCAATTGAAAACCAATGTTCCACCGTGAAAAGTCCTTTCTCAAAATACAGTGGGAAAAGGTAACTCATACAGTTCAGAGTTGTAAAACAAAATATACCTTCCCTTCTCCAGGAATCACTCTCCTTAGGGTCTCAAAGTACAGTCCAGTCACAATCCTATAACAGGGTCTTTTCCACAGGTCTCTCTTTCTCTCAGAGCACCATCCACAGAGCAAAGCTTCCTCATCTTGCAACCCTAACCCCCACACACAAGCTTTTCCCACCTGCCTTTTTTAACACAGGTTTACTCTGCAGCTGGAGCTAATCTCAAGAACTGGGCTGTCCTCCAGCCATAGGAACAAACTGTTGGGGAAACATACCTTCCCTCATACAGCACACCGCTATACCCACTACAATATATATATATATATATATATATATATATATACAGGTATATATATATAGTTGAAAAATAATAATGTTTGTATAAGCCTTTGCTTCAAAAATATAATAAAGACTCCTTCCATCGATTTGACCATTCAATGATGTCCCAGAGTTTGAAAGCAATTGTAATGAATCACCATGAAACTTGCTGTTTTGGATAACATCACCACGGAAACAGTGTGGTGTAGCTCTGTATATATTGACGTTTCAATTTTTTTTTTTGCTTTTTCACTCTTTTAATTAAGATCCAATAGGAAAATAGTGAATAAAAAGAGAATTGAAACAGTAATTATGTTTAGTATTTTTGAAGTGATTTCTCTACTTTCTCCACTTTCAATGCATTTTCAATTTAGTTGTCAACTTGTCATAAGTCTCCCTTTTCTTACAGGAAAACAGGTAATGCAAGGTGGTGAAGGAGTTTCAGTGAAACTGAATTGAAAAATATTCTGTTTTGATGTAGCTAAACACCCCTAGATCAAAAAATGTGTTGACATTGAAAAAGATGTGCCAAAACATTTTCACACTAATAGGGGGTTATTCAGGAAAGAGCGAAGTTACCTTGCGATGCTTCTCACCAGTTCGCCGAGACAGGTACGCGCTCCCTGGTCTCCTGCACGCAGAGATCAGCGAACGCTTTAAAGGTACCTCGCGACCACTCAAGTCGCCTTGCTGAGCCGAAGTACCTTTAAAGCGTTCGCTGATCTCCGCTTGCAGGAAACCAGGGAACGTGTACTCGTCTCGGCAAACTGATGAAAAGCATCGCAAGGTAACTTCGCTCTTTCCTGAATTACCCGCTAAATTGTATAATCTCTAGGAAGCAATGTAAGACTAAGGTAGCCTACCTTTCTTTCAAAAAATATCAAAAAATCAAGACTGGAAAAACTTAGGTAGTCTACCTTTCCATTAAAAAATTGAGATCAGAAAAACTTGCTCTGTAATCTTGCCGGAACAACTTGAGTTCTCACATGATAAACTCTGAGGGGGTTATTCACTAACGTGCGAATTTGACTGTCGAATTCACAAACAGTGGAGTCCCATAGTAAATCCACTACAATTTCGCCATTGTAAAGTCGCGACAATTTTTAAAGTTAAGATTGCAACAATTTTCCCATAACAAAGTCGCAACTCCAACAATATTCTCATTATAAAGATACGACTGCGACGGTAGAAGCCTATTGCAACTGTCTTTATGCTGTAATTCGGATTTTAGTGAATAACCCCCTGTAAGACCGAGACTCTCCGAGAGCGGTTTTTCCAACTTTAATAAATTTCACCTTTTAAGTTATTAGTGACAGCCAAATTTCCAAGCACTCTATTTACACTCTTCCAAATAAAGCCTGAACACATTATTTATTTTTATTTTGCCATTTTATACAACAATATGCCGCTGGGTGTAGCTGCTGGTCATGGCTGTACATGACTCTATACACAGTTTCTAATATTCTCAGATGCACTGTTGAACGTAGCTGCCTTCCTCAAACAATTTAAATGGAATAAGGCAGTAGCATGAAAACATCATAATAAATGTATATGTTAAGACTGTAAAGTTCCTGGCAATGCTGCTTAAAAGTGTCAGCAGTTCCAGTCGAGTGAGAAATCTTTAGGTCTACAGATTTTCTGATCCAGGAAAATGCCATGTTCAAGTATTGGATTTTGACTACCATTGCCAAAAATGTTCCATTTTTATTCCCCTTTCATTGCTTTTTGACTGAGATATAGCAAACTCTTTTATTTGTTAACATTGTCTGTAGGAAAATTACTCTTTTCTTGGGCTTTCCTCAGTAGAGAGAATGTAAGATACCAGAGAAGGACCCATAAGTGGAGGAAAAACAGAAAAGGTCTTCAGTAGAATAATATTTTGTCTCCAGAGGTAAGTTAGTTGGAAATTTTCTCATCCAAATAGTGTAAGTGAATTTTCTAGGTGTTTATTTTGGTATACAAGTCAACCAGGATGCACAATAAGTTACACTAGTTTATTTGAAAGTGTGCCTAGGAAGGCCACATATGGATGGAGGGTAAGTTTATCACTGATTATCAGTAGAACCATTCACAGTAAAGCACTATTCCCTAGATCTTATGATATTTTGTAGAATGTGAATGGAAAATCTTATAAATTAAGAAGAACACTTCCCTAGGGAAGTAGGGGACAAGACACATCCAACCTATCCTATCCATTTTCTGTAGTAATAAGTTAAAAGGGATGCCTCATTAAGTAAGTAGTCAATGATGACCTTTAACATTTACAGCCTAATTCACCATTGTGCAAAGTGAGCTGCGAAGCCTTCGGCTCACTTCGCACATGGTGTTATGCGCCCGCTGATGTCCTGCGCACGGACATCAGCGAGCGCATTATTTTATTATTATTATTATTTATTAGTTCTTATATAGCGCTACTATTTTACGCAGTGCTTTACAGAGATTCATCATTCACTTCGGTCCCTGCCCCATGGAGCTTACAATCTAGTTTTTCCCTATTTTTGTCACACACACAGATGTATGTTTTTGGATTGTGGGAGGAAACCGGAGTGCCCGGAGGAAACCCACGCAAGTGCGGGGAGAACATACAAACTCCATGCAGATGAAGCCCAGGGTGGAACTGAACCTAGGTCCTCAGCGCTGCAAGGAAGCAGTGACAAACAATGAACCACCGCAATTTCAGTCTCGGCGAGAACACTCGAGTCTCCTCGCCGGGACTGTATTATGCGCAGTAGCATAATACAGTATGGTAGTAGTATAATAAGTTTCTACAGGATCTATGTATAAGAAACAAAGCACCATGTGAGTTACACCCACCACTGAAACAATTTACTGTAGTAAAAACAAGTACTGTACACAGCAATTTTATATTCTATATTCAGAAATTGCTGACAATGCAGAAAAAAGCCTAGTTTTATTTCCTGCAGATTTGTTACATACATTATTAAAAAGATATATCTCTTAAATATTTCTTTTTAAAACATTCAATAAAGGTATGGCTAAATGTTTTTTCTTTGTAATGGACCTTTGAAAATGTATGTGTGGTCACATTGAAGTGATACTGACAGCTGTAAATATATATTTCATATTGCAACATTTTTCTCATTATTGCCAATGGGTTCTGTGAGAGAAAAAAAAAATATTTTTGTTTTACATGGAATTTCTGTTGAGACTGATATGTTTTCTATTCTATAAAGTAAGCTGTAGAGAATTAGAGGATTCTTGGGAAGTAGGCTCTTTGTAAGTACAGTCTTACTGTTATTATTATTATTTATTCTTATATAGCGCTACTATTTTTACGCAGCGCTTTACAGAGATTCATCATTCACTTCAGTCCCTGCCCCATGGAGCACACGCACAGATGAATGTTTTTGGATTGTGGGAGGAAACCGGAGTGCCCGGAGGAAACCCACACAAGTGCGGGGAGAACATGCAAACTCCATGCAGATGAAGTCCAGGGTGGAATTGAACCTAGGACCTCAGCACTGCAAGGCAGCAGTGATAAACATTTAGAAATAAATGCACTCTTGAAACCCTAAATATATTATTAGTGCTTTAAAACAAAGAGGGTGATGTCGTCTCTCATGACAATCCTTTGTCTTTAGTAATGTATTGAATTAACAGTAGGAAAGAAATACATATGCAAATTTTGCAGAGTACCAGTACCAATAACTGGAGGTATAGTACACAAAAGAGATATTTTTAGACTTTCTGATCCTTGTCAGTAGAGTGCAGGTAGTTCTTAGCCATTGTGAGGCATGACAAAGGAGTGGATTTCACACTGCCAAAGCTGCAGACATATTTCTCTCCTTTTGGAGAAGGTCATTTGCATATACTGTACCTTCAGAAAGCGCTGCTCAGTTTGTTTCCATAACTTAAATAAGTACTTTTGTGAAAAGCAACTCCACGGCATGTGACAAACTGGCTAATGACAAAGACCTAGAAGTCCAGATTTGTATATAGATATCACTCTATGGCAATGAGAGTTTGTGTGATACTTTAAAACCCAGTGGGCAGGACTGTTTTTCACAGGGCTCACAAGGTTTAATACTGCTAAATCTGAAGACATATTACATTCATTCTTAAGAGGGTAATTTGCATACATTTCCAAGAATGCATTGCCTTAATTCTACCTACCAGCTAAATTTGTCTTCATTACTTCAAGTTTTTTTTTTAAAAGCCTCTTCTATGTTTCAAATAATATCTTTTTTTACAATAGTTCTTTACCTGGAGTCTGAGAACTGTTCCACAAATGCTGCATCAGTACTTAGTACTTTAATACCTGGGGTGGCTTTGTCAATTAACATTATGGATTGACTTTGTATCATTCCAACACAATACATTGAGACAAATAATGATAAGACAGTACAAATAAATGCCATCCTGTGCAGGAAATGCTGTTAGCATTGTGTAATATGCTGATGCATTGCATTCAAATGACACAATACACTTATTTTGATCACTTTGTGTTAATGATACAGATTATCCCTTTTTACAACAATCAGGATAATGTTTTTTTAGAGTACTCACAAAAATGCTTTCAAAGTTATGGTCTAAAATATAATTATATTTGAAATAACACTAATCATTTACCTTGAATTATGAAAAATTGAATGTCTGGATTGTACTACGGTCAGTCAACCTAACAGTCCTGATACTCTAGAGCGTTAAAGATGTCAAAAAGAAATGTAAATATTTCTAAAATAATGTATAATGAACATGAAATCTGGCATTTCTGTGTGTTGCATCTTTATGGACTTTCTGAACATCCACTAATAATATTGTTATATGCTAAGTACATTTGTTACATTTCAGATTTTTAGACCCCCTAGTTGTACACAATTTAATACAAGGTGCAACTACATGTATATCTTCAATAGATATTAAAAACAGAGGACTGTAATTATTAACAGGTTGTCAACATCCAAATCATTTGGAGAGGAAATTTGTGCTGGACCATGGTTCCTACACCAGGGCAATGAATCGTACAACCTTACAAGCTACATTTTCTAAAACTCACATTAGCATTTCCTAAGACCTTAAGTCAAACCATTCCTTTGATTGCTAGATGTAATCAAAAACAGACTTGCTATTATGGACAGGATTTTTCTAGTTTTAGTAAGAACTGATACAGCTCAGGCTTGCTTACCCTGGTTTCCTCAGAGAAGAAACTGAAAATTGAAAAGAAAAAAGAAACACATAAAATTTAAAAAAAAAAAAACGTTTATGGGCACATTGCATTAATTTGGATTTTTTTCTATTTATACTCTCTTCTTAAATATAAATGCACCTTAGAGAGCTCCCATCAGACCTGTGCTAATCGAATTGTATTACATAGGAATGTTGTAAACTGGATACCTACATGGATGAACACATTTGCAACAGTGTTAACAATGCTGGAGAATTCCTTAAATGTAACACTTTCCCAATAAACCCCAGATCATAGATTTTTTACTAGATGAACAAACAGGTTTTTTTTATTGTCCTTGCTTCCTGCTTGAAATATTTAGGGGGGAATTCACTATCTTCCGAAGTGAGGCGAAGACTACGCACCTCACTTCGGAAGATAGTGAATTCCCCCCTTAATGTCTTTAAAGGTATATATTCTTACCATTACACATTAGCCTTAACATCTTTATACATGTTAAGGCTAATGTGTTTATTTTTAAAAATGTTGTATATGAAGAGTATATATCACACTAATATTATGATGTAAATATTTCTCAGTTGATGCACATCTAAAAGTGAAAATTTTAGTTTAAAACCATTTATTTTTGTTAAAAAAACAAACTTTTTTTGGAGTGTTATAGTAACCATTTTATTTATAAATAATTTCTTATCTCTTCTTTATTATTACATGTATTAATTTGTAATTTACGGTAGAGTTTCCAGACAGGCTCATAAGAGAGAACATAGATAAGCTATTGTCAGCCAAGGACCCCTATTTCAGTTTTTGAAAGACAAAGATATACTGTACAAACTAGCAAAGTATTATTGTTTCAAGGTCAAGACCACAATTTTGTACCATTTTAGTACCCAATTTGCAAATTTTGGATTCAAAATAAATGGCCATTATTTTCCAATTTTCAAAGCCAAGTGTCTAGTTAAAAGGTTAAGTAACCAGCAGCAACTCAGTTAAAATACTAATTCCTCAAACACATTTTTGAATGACCAGTAACAAACCATCTACAAAGCAAAGTGACTAGCAACAATATGATTTACATTCCAAGAGATTCAAGGTCCATTGTCAGCCTCTGCTTCACTCCTTACTTCTAATGTGAAAGCATGACTGCAGGTGTTTCCCATTCTGACAGTACTTTATGAGCTTATACAACCAACAGAGTTCAGAATGCTTGTCTCCGCTTGGTGAATTCGTTGTATAGAATAGTTCAAATGGAAACTAGTTCCAAAGTCCTTGTTTCAATTTTTTTTGCAAACTAATTGTGAAATGGTTTTCATATAAAGATAAGTTAAAAATACAGCATTTGCAATCATTCAAAAAATTTGCTAGTTGACGCAAACAGCAAAAATCTGCTCACAAAACTACAATAATAATGGTACAGCAGAGAAGCAGAATCAGATATAGAGAAGTATTGCTAAGATGTCTATATAAATGATTATTGGATAACTGATTGCATGTTTTACTTATAGAAAGCACAATCTGTAGAAAATAGTTTAAATGACCAGTAACATCCATAAAAAAAAAAATCAAAAGAAGAAAGTAGGAAACAGCTCTATGAGGTTGCACACCTGCAGGATTATGATTGGTTACTCAGAATTATCAGGTATTTCCTTCAAATCCTTGGTTTAGGATTCCAAACTGAACTGTTGGAGAAAAATTAGTTTACATAGGCAATGAGCTTTTAAAATAAAGTGCTTAAACCTGAAAAAAAGTAAACAAGTTAATAAAATAAATTGCAAAAACATTTAGTTAATAATGACAAGGAAACAGGAAAATAACTGTTGGAGGCAAGACTGATCCTTTACTGTAAATTACTCTTTCAAACTGTCAGTTAGAGTAAGATTGAATATGAAGGAATTTTAGAAAGTCAGCCAATCTCAAACATCAAAAGGCTAATCACAAAGACAAGCTACTAACAACAAACCAGTTAAAAATCAAGTCCTAAATTTACAATGTGCATTTGGCTAGTATATTCCATCATTTATCCTTAAAATGTGAAAAAATTACCAACTTCTGACTCATTTCTCTAAGTTGACCAAGTCCTCTACTCTAAACCCATAAGGAACTATGGTAGCAGATACTAATGTCCAAAAAAATAATCCCATGCCTACCTTAGGACCCATAGTCTTATAAATTTTCTCAGGACTCAAAGGCTTTAAACATAAATAATCTAAGACAACCTAGCTCCTTCTTAATTTTCATCTGAGAGGTCTGAGGTTGAAACCATACTTCCTTGGTGCAGGGTTAAGACACTTTAAACATTACAAACCCCTTTTTAATAAGGGGATATTGTCCAGTTTAGTTTTCTTGATGCATCACAGTTCACTGGTCTTGTTTTGTTTCAGTTTTTCAATGGTATGTTCTCCTTGTACTACTAATAACAGAATTCCCATTCTGCTGTTAATTTATGTCCTCGGGGGGATATTTATAAAATTCTTAAAAGTTTTTTCCTGGTATATCAATATCAATATACCTATAGTTAGGGTTCAAATATCAAAATTGCCAGTATCGATATTTATTAAGCCACTTCTGACCTTTTTATCACTGAAAAATGTTGGCCTGGTTGAGGGAGGCAAAAATCCATTATTCCCCATGGAGATGGTTTAGAATATTTTTTGTTAGTCCCCATAGAAAAAATCAGTGATATCAATCTAGATGGAAAAGGAGCTCCATTGATAGTAATGTAAAGTGTAGTGGTATTAACGTATCGATATTTATGGATATTGATACATTTTATTCAGCTCTATTTGAGGGAAATTGAAAATGTGGTGAAAAGAAAATAATGGTGCTAAATGCGGTGAAAATCAGCAAAGTGGACCAAATAGGTCAAAATTACCTTTATAAATTTCTCCCTGGTGGAGTATATACTTTTGGTGATAAGATCAGAGACTATATAAAAAGCTTTGGATTGTTAGCTCGATTTATGACTCATGCATTATAGTGGATTACTAACAAAAAACTACAGATTAAAACCCCTCTAGGTTTACTTTAGGGACTAAAACAGAAGACAAAGGCATTAACAATGAAGGAGGTATAAAAGCAGAGTCTGATGGAAGACTAAGAGAATGAAGGTTCCATAACACCCCTTATTCTACGTGCAAGGGATGGTTATTGTTAGGGGCATTTAAATGTAATTTTAGGGCCAGGAGAAAATTTCTCCAGAATTTTTATAACTTATCCCCTACCCCACAGCCTTTGTGTTTGAGTGAAATTCTTGCAGTCATCCATATACAGTTATTACACATTTTCAAATACATTAGTAGTCTTACATAGAATATATATGCATTCAAGCGTTGAGCATTTAGTTACATGTGATTTGCATGTTACTAGACATTCCTAAATCAGTGGTGGGGAACCTTTTTGCCACCAAGTGCTGAAAAGTGATGTCACTCAATAACTCCTTCCGCCTAAGTGCAGGTGTTGATGAGTGATGTCATTACTCTGCTTCAGGGAAGAACTCTGCTATGGTTATCCTATCGATAAGCGAGCGCTCCTTCAGTGTAGGCCGTGGATCCGACCTGAAAACTGTCAGGTCAGGTCTGCGGCCTGCACTAAAGGAGTACTTGCTCGCTGGGGAGATCATGGATAACAGCAGTGGCAATAGCGCGTGTGCCCACAGAGAGGACTATGTGTGCCATAGGTTTGCCACTGTTGTCCTAAATGCAGTAGTATATAAATCAATGAATATTCCCTGGCCTCCTGTACTTTTAATATACAATGTACATATTCTTTGTACATAAAAGTGGGTTTAAGTTACATATTTATGATAATACAAACACAAAGCCAACAAATATAACACCAAGGTAGCTCATTTTTGGTGGATCATAACTATCACTATTATTATTATTATTTTACATTTTACGCATTTGCACATAAGATAAATAACTACAATGTGAGTATCACTATGAAGTAAGCAGTGCACAAACAATTGGCATCATCAGTGCAACTTGCATTTTAAAATTTGGTCAATAAGATGCATAACATCACATCCCCAGTACCAGTTCTGTAATGAATCAAATAATGTGTGTTGTGCATGGAACTTCCTATTACTCAAATTTCTGTTTTCCTCCACTAACATCTGCTTAACTTGAAAATTTAACAGGATGCCTCAAGGCTTCGCTGTTGCATATTAGAATTTTTTTCAGATTGTTTTTCCTGCTTTCTGGAACTGGAAACAATTTGGCAGCACTGTACACCAAGGGGTGATGGACAAAGATAAACATTATTGATTTAAGAAGAAATCTCCAGTATGAAATTCTTAAAAATGTTTACAATTCAGCTGTGCAGAATAGTAACCAAGTCATGTAAATATAAATTAAATAATGTTTAATAACAGTATGCACTAATAGTGTTTGTATTTTGCAGTATAATATACACATCGGTAAATAGACAGTTGCAAGAAGGAAATGTTCTACCATTCTGTTTGGAAAAATGGGTGCCAATAGCCAAGCCAAGTTGAAGAAACTGAAAGATAAATTTGGGGGTTATTCTCTAAAGTCTGAAGTGTCTTGAAAAAAGTGTGAATTTGCCAGCTAAAGACAGTTGCAATAGACTGCTACTGTTGTGGTTGCAACTTTGCTATGGAAATATTGACGTAATCTTAACTTTAAAATTGTTGTAGTTGCGACTTTACAATGGGATAATTTTTGCTGTCACAGATTTGCTATGGGAATCCGCTGTTTGAGAATTCGATAGTTGAATTCGGACTTTAGAGAATAACCCCCACAGTATGTATCAAGTGGAAGCATGGCTCAATATTTAAATAAATCTAGTATCTGATACATAAATCACCTCCATGTCAGGGTTGGACATGTGCCTGCTAACAGATGCCTCCCCTGTCTATATGGTACTTACACATTTGTAGAAGCAACAGTGGCATAGAGGTCACTGTAACAGCTACCTTGTCTCTCCTACACTGTTTCCCTATGCAACAGTAGACATAGTGGGTGCTGATGCATGAGAAGTCCCTGCTGGAAATGTCCCATGGCTTAGTTTTGATGGTAACAGGGTGTAGTTTCAACCATTTTTTGCCAATGTGTGTAGTGTAAACTAAATTGTTGTACTTTTTTTTTCCTTATTTACTTTTCCTTTGACAATTTGTCTAAGTGGGACTGTTATCGTTAGCACTGCCAATACTAATGGACTGTTCCTCTAGGAAAACTAAAATTTGACTGAAAACACAGTCTGTGACCAAATAAACTTTATGAAGAAATAATAGAAATGTTGATAAATGCCCTAGACAAGTCACTGCACATGCATACAGGGAATTGGAAGGGTTTCAGCACCTTACTGAATAAATAGACTTAATAGCACAAGAAATTAAAAGGAAATGGAACAATTTTTTTTCCCATGTAAACAATTTTACTTTATAACCAGAAATTGCTGAAAATTTTCAGAACTCTATGTGTTTGATGTGGTCCAATCATGTAAACAATATGACTTTCTAACAGATTTTCGTAGGGTGTCAAAGCAACGCAAGCTTGCTCTGCCTATCCAGAGATCTGGTGGACATACAGAATAAAATACAAAATTTCAAAAATTCAATACATTTGTAAAAAAAATAGTCCTACTTTGAACCTTTTACTTAGTTTATGTTTTCTTCACATCTGTTATGGCTTAATTTGATAAAAGATGTCAGGTCTATGTGAAGATGACATCACTATTCTACAATATTCTTATTCATGATTAATTTGCTATAATATGTGACTGCTACTAATTGCCTGTCTACAGTCATAAAAGTACTATGCAACAATTTGCTAATATCAGTGTGACAAGAAGCAAAATAGTTAATATACAGTTGACTTTGCTACATTGTGTCATGAATTCATTTTGTCATGGGAATTCACTCTTGAAATACATAATTTTTAGTAAAAAAACTTAAATTAGAAAATATTTGTATTTGCCTTTTGTACCTAAGTTCGAGGGGGTTATTCACTAAAGTCTGAATTGTTGCGTATAGGTGCGAATCTGCCAGATAAAAACAGTTGCAATAGGCTGCTATTGTCACAGTTGCATCTTTATAATGAGAATATTGTCGCAGTCACGACTTTATTATGGGAAAAGTGTCACAATCTTAACATTAAAAAATTGTTGTGACTTTACAATGGGGAAATTGTAGCAGATTTGCTATGTGAATCTGCTGTTTGCAAATTTGACAGTCGAATTCACACCTTAGTGAATAACCCCCTCAGTTGTTATGCATGCTGCAGTGCATTTTCAGTTATTATGCATGTTGCAGTGCATTCTCAGTTGACTCGTATGCTGCAATTTATTCTCAGTTGACTCGCATGCTGCAGTGCATTCTCTGTTGACTCGCATGCTGCAGTGCATTCTCTGTTGACTCACATGCTGCAGTGCATTCTCAGTTGACTCGCACGCTGCAGTGCATTCTCAGTTGACTCTCATGCTGCAGTGCATTCTCAGTTGACTCGCATGCTGCAATGCATTCTCAGTTGACTCGCATGCTGCAGTGCATTCTCAGTTGACTCGCATGCTACTGCTACAGTGCATTCTCAGTTGTTATGCACGTTGCAGTGCATTCTCTGTTGTTATGCATGCGACGGTACATTCTCATTTTACTCGCATCCTGCAGTGCATTTTCAGTTATTATGCATGTTGCAGTGCATTCTCAGTTGACTTGCATGCTGCAGTGCATTCTCAGCTGACTTGCATGCTGCAGTGCATTCTCAGTTGACCCACATGCTACAGTGAATTCTCAGTTGACCCGCATGCTGCAGTGCATTCTCAGTTGACTCGCATGCTACAGTGCATTCTCAGTTGACTCGCATGCTGCAATGCATTCTCAGCTGACTTGCATGCTGCAGTGCATTCTCAGTTGACCCGCATGCTACAGTGAATTCTCAGTTGACCCGCATGCTGCAGTGCA